>SNQJ01S0045162.1:30152-48436 GCA_010110895.2 Picea sitchensis | reverse complement strand
CTCACATAGTTTTTAATACCCTAGCTTTCACCTTTGAGATAAGTTTGGTTACACAATATCTGTATGGTTATTTCATGAGTATTGATCCTTCAAGGTTAAGTTTAATGACCCTATGATGTATATAACTTGTATATATTCCTAGTTCAGAGAAAGAGACCATGATTCAAACAGAGAATGGTTGAACTTGTGTTATGATTTCTCATAATTATGTTTTGATACATTTCCTAGTGACTATATGGATAGTTATGACTCTGGTACACTTTACTTTATATTACGTTAGATAAATATACAAAGAATAAATATTAATATAATACATACCGCCATATAAGTTTCAAATGGGAAAAGAGGGAACTATGAGCCCGTGAGTGGGGAAAGTAAGGGGTTAGAGGGGAATAACCTTTAACTTATGGTCCATTTTGCCGAAGTATTATTTTGTCATATTTTTTTTGAGTCTACCTCATGTGTTATTGAGAAAGTATTTTGTTGATGATATGTTATATAATTCCTATGTTTACATGTTTACTGGTCAATACAATCCTTAATCCTTTTAGGAGTTCTCCAATGTATCATTTGTTTCCTTGAATTTTTTATTTTTCTTAATATGTAGGATAACTAGTGAAATCAATAAGTATTTTTCAGAAGAAGTTCTTTTATTCTATGAAAACATTATCTAATTTTTGTTGTAGTATAAAATTCCATTTGGTGTTATTTCATTTTCTCCACACTCCACACTTCCATATTGCTTCTAGCATGAGAACATGGAGGTATTTACTATCCCTTTTACCTTCCCTTTTTTTTTATCACCCCTTTACCTTCCTACACACTCTACATTCTTTTTAGCATGTAGATGTGGGGTAATGGGAGGAAGGAACATAACCTTCAAAGTTCAACATCTCCACCTAGATTTGCATATGAATGTGTAGGTATGTGATTCTACCCTCCATACACTTCACTTTGACACTTCCCATGTCTACATCCTTTTTAGCATGTGTATGCAAAGGTTCTTGCTAATGTTGATGTTTTGACAACATCGAGCAAGATATTCTTCCAAATCTATATATATATGACATGATATTTATATACAAGGTATAAATATATATAATAAATAAGTAGATATTTATTATCCAAGGGACACATCCTTTCATGGATGGTCACCATATATTCTCTATATATGGAACACTCATCATTGTAATAATACATTGATCTCACATATCATAACATATAAAAAATAAACATGGTATCAAAGTGGGACTGGGCTTGACTCTCACACGAGAGGGCCCAGAAAAATTAAAGAGAATGGTTTGGTTTGGTGAATACTTCAAGAGGAGTACGAGACGTTCGTACAGAGGATTTGCATGAAGATCATCATTGTCTAAAATTTTATGTTTTTATTTATTGCACTAGCTGAACAAGACCAATTTCTTTAGATTCCACAAGAAAAAGCTTCTTGAAATTAGAGTGGAGTATGTTGTTTCCACCTGATTTAGAATTTCACAGAGTAGCAGCTGTGATTTCCCAACCGATTTCCACAAATGAAGCTCGCGAATGGATAGCACCATATATAACTAGGTTAACATTGTAAAATGCTCAAGGAACACGGATTCTATATCGAGATCCTGGCAACGACTAGGATACCCTTCCCTATACATATGTTTTTCAGACAAGGTTTACTCCACAGCCTCGAACTCCCACTCAAAGTTGGGAATATTACTACAACCTTGTGGAGCATGTAACAATGCAGGGATGCCCGAACACCCAACTAGTCATGGTTCAATGTTTTTTAGCATGACGAGCTTAACTACATGGAAACCAATAGTCACGAGAAATTGCACGTTATATAGCTATGAGATATTTTCCCTATCGGGAATCAACATGACTGTAACCCTCGACAACAAATATCACTATGCAACAAAGGGGGGAATTTCTTTTCTTGGTGGAATTATCCTTCAATATATTCAAACAACACGTGTATATTCATTTACATGAGAGCATGGATTGTGTATTGGTTTGAAGAGTGGTATATGATCTTTGTATGTTTTTCTTTGGTGCATTACATTTAGATTATGTGAGAGACAATGTAGATGGATTCCAAGTGTGGATATGTGGTTTCACCCAGTATGAAAATATGTTTGGAGGTGGAGAGGAGATATTAGACTTCAGTACATTTCTACTGATGAGTAGACTGTAAACATTCTGACCAAGCCATTGTCTAGAGAAATGTTTGTGCATTCCGGGACAAGCTTGTGTAGAAGATAATGTCTCCCTCGCTAAGAGGGAGTGTTTCTATTTGAGGCAACATCATGAGACATTATTTGTGGAGGGTCCTTTGTGGACTATTAGGAAGGAATGTGGAATTCATACTGATGTGCCTTAGACGGTCATATGAAGGAACCAAAACATCGGTTTCATGAGGAAACATCGATATGTTTTTGGGGACATTGGCTCCATGAGGGAACCTCAATGTGCCCTGGAGAAGACATTGGTTCCATGAGGGAACCTCGATATTTCTTAGACATGTGTTCCATGAGGGAACCACGAGATTTCTATTATGGACATAGTTCATGAGTGAAGCCTGAGGTTGGACACTTCAAGATATTTGGATGTCCAATATCCATCCATGTACCCAAGGTGAAAATGACAAAGCTATACCCTTCAGGAAGAAAGGGTACATTTGTGGGGTACAATGATTCTTCGAAGCCATACTGAATCTACATCCTTGGTCAGAGACAGATTGAGGTGAGAAGAGATGTTACCTTTGAGGAGGAGGTATCCTTCAGGAGATCTAGGGGATCTCACTTTTATATTGATAGTGAGAGATAATAATAGATGGTTCTTTCTCCCTCGCACTCTTTTGTAGTTCAGATGGATCTACATTTGATCCTATTGATCCAATTGATCTCGTTGATCATGTAACTCTAGTTGATGTTCCTAGAAATGTTGCAGTAGGTTGGAAGAGACTTGCATGAGTTCGTCGGACTCTGCATGAGGAAGAAGTAAATTTAGCTCCTCGTGGTACCTTCCGAGAGAGAAATATACATCAAATATATTTGTGCTATGTTGTAGCTATGAGCCATGTCATTAATTNGAAGAAAGGGTACATTTGTGGGGTACAATGATTCTTCGAAGCCATACTGAATCTACATCCTTGGTCAGAGACAGATTGAGGTGAGAAGAGATGTTACCTTTGAGGAGGAGGTATCCTTCAGGAGATCTAGGGGATCTCACTTTGATATTGATAGTGAGAGATAAGAATAGATGGTTCTTTCTCCCTCGCACTCTTTTGTAGTTCAGATGGATCTACATTTGATCCTATTGATCCAATTGATCTCGTTGATCATGTAACTCTAGTTGATGTTCCTAGAAATGTTGTAGTAGGTTGGAAGAGACTTGCATGAGTTCGTCGGACTCTGCATGAGGAAGAAGTAAATTTAGCTCCTCGTGGTACCTTCCGAGAGAGAAATATACATCAAATATATTTGTGCTATGTTGTAGCTATGAGCCATGTCATTAATTCAGATCCTTCCTCTTATGAGGAGGAATCTAGTCAGCTAGTATGGAGAGATGGATGATGGAGGAGTATTAATCGATCATGAATAATCATATGTGGGAAATTGTTTGGAGAACTGAGGGGAAGTCTATAGTGAATTCCAAGTGGATATATAAGATCAAAAACACAACTGACGAAAGCATCGAAAAGTACAAATGATATTTGTTGCTACAGAATTCTCTCAAGTGGAGGGAATATATTATGAGGAGACATTTTCTCCTGTTTCTTGATACACTTCTATCTAGACCATTATTCCCTTTGCAACATCGCAACATACATGGGTTGGAGACTACATCATATGGATGTGAAGATAACCTTTCTCAATGGAGAGTTTGAGGAAGAAGTATACATCGAGCAATCAGATGGTTTCGTGATATATGAGGAGTCTCATCTGTGTAGGTTGAACAAGGCCTTGTATGGGCTCAAGAAGGAAACTCGAGCTTTGTATGTGAGGATTGATGGAAAATTGATGATTTTGGGCTTCAACAAAAGTGTTTCTGATCCCAACCTATACTACAATACTATTAATGGTGAGTCCCTGAATGTGGTCCTCCACGTTGATGATTTATTCCTCATTGGTACAAAGAGCCTTATTACTAAATGAAAGTATGTGTTTTCCTCTGAGTTTGACATTAAGGACCTTGGTATGATGCACTACTTATTGGGACTAGACGTGTCACAGAGAACTAATGAGATATTCCTGATTTAAGGGAAGTACAAAGTTGAGATATTGAATAAGTTTGGGATGTTGAAATATAAGCCCATGAATACACCAATGGTGTCAAATCTAAAGAAACTAAGTGTGTCTTCTTCTTATTTCGACGAGATTAATCTAACCCTATACAAATAGTTTATTGGATCATTGATATCTTTGGTTAACACCAAACCATATATTTTCTATGTAGTGACTACATTTATCCAATTTATGAGTCAGTCGAGACAAACACACTGGATTGTTGTGAATCATGTGATGATATACTTGCAAAGCATAGTTGGACATCATATGAGACATAATTCTAGTATTGGCATGCGATTGTAGGGATATACTGAATTTGATTGGGCAAGGAGCGTAGTGGAAAGGAATAGCACCTCCGGGTGTTGCTTCACTTGGGGATATACCATGGTTTCATGGTGTAGCAGGAAACAAACTTATGTGGTTTTGATCACTGTAGAAGCAGATTACACTGCATTGAGAGTGACAGTCAACAAAGAAGTGTGGCTTCACAAGCCCCTTACATATTTATTTGGACATGTTCTAGATTCCATCGTTATTCATTGTGATAACCAAAGTTGTGTGAAGCTATTAGAGAATCAAGTGTTTCATGACAAATCAAAACAGATTGAGATCAAGTACACATTGAGCTATAATGATTGGAAAAAAAATGGTTGCCTTACTATAACTACGAAAAGTTATTTGTCAACCCTTATTTCTACCTTAGAATTGAGGAAATTCAAATGTAACAATGAGTACTTGCAATAAAACTTACACAATAATATATATTCAATGTGTTGAATAGGTGCTAATGGGAGACCCTTTCTCTCTTATTTATACTCTCCAAGTAGCTTCCTATAGGGGTTACCTTCTAAATAAATTGTTGAGGGGTCTGAGATCCCTTTAAATCAACAAGAGGAGCCAATCCCACTTCAGAGGCCCAATTAGACTCTTAAGAATTTGATGAGCGGTAAGGTTCTCCAGATTTGTGATCTGGATATAATTATGGGATTTAATAGTGATTGATGGATATGTATTTTCTGTGAAACCTTTCCCCGGGCTACACAGTTCTCTTTTTGGTTATTTTCTAACATTTATAATAGAACAAAGATAGATCTTAAACTAAAAGGTAGAGGGAAGTTAAATTGTATTTTGGGGGAAGGATGGGTTTTAGGATAACCTTTATACCTTAGCATGTAGATAAAGAAGATCTAAACTACTTCAAACTAGTAATAATACCATTTTGGCTAGTAAACATTCAAAAACGTCTGAGATAATAGTTATAGAAAGAAAATATATATGTGACAAGAAGTTAGTGCAAGAAAATTAATTTTCAATGCTCTATTATCAATCACAGTTTAACACAATCAATTTCTATTCATCAATCATAATAAAATAACTGTTGCAGCATTATAAGATAACTTTAAATAACATATACACCAAATCTTACTCAATACAACAACAAATATTTAATTTGAAGATAGAGGTAATGCCCTTCGGTCCAATCACATTCATGCCTCAGATGAAAGAAGTGTCTTTGGTTATAAAAAAAACTTCTAAATTAAAATAACCTGCACAAAAATAGTTCTCTTACAATATTCCAGAAAAACTCTTTCTCTCCAAAACCAATGACCTTTTGTCCAAGGTCAATGTCCTTATTTATAAAAATAACTAAACTAAAAATAGCTACTAAATTTGTGTTAAGTTAATAAAATGCCACATGGTGGACTTTATCTATTTGTTCTATTTTGCTTCTCTTTTTCTTCTCTAGTGGTTTTACTGAAGTGGATTGTTCCTCTCGTATTATGATGATTTGTATAAGATATATTCACATGTATTTGCATACAGGAACCTGTGTTGGTCCATCAGAGTGGAGAGGACCTCCTTCAACTCAACTGCACGTTCCCTATACTTGATTAGTTTGAAACTCAAGCATTGTAAGAATGAGAGAGATTTAATCATAGGCTCCATAAAATTCTTTACTTGACCCGAGATCATGCTTTAAACATGTGAAATCTTTGCTTTGTACACTTGGTCTTGATCTACATGCCACTTAACTATGTTGCATAGATCGGTGAAATCCTTCGGTGGGACAAACTATGGAAAGTTGATATTCCTCATTCCCTGATTGATTTTCTCCCAAATTTTATCACATTCTTCCCATCTCTTCTACATTTTCTGTTGGGTTTGCTAGACCATGCTCACCCAGTGTTCAACTACCTTTCTTATTTGGGCAATATTGTTTTCCATCAACACTCATATTCCATGCTCTTATGTATCTCATCCCTTCTGTACTTCGTTGATGTAGTATATCCGTTCTAAGGCTTGGTCTGCCTTCTCATACCATCGCTGCATGTATTTACAGGTTTCCAACCCTATGAGGGTAGCTTCTTGGAAATCAGCTATGTGGGTGGTGAAGAGGTATCTCTCACTTGTGAGTTGTGCATACATCTCTCGGAACTCACACTTCAAAAGTAACACTTCCTGTGTTGAATTTTGGCAATACTCTGCTTGATGTCACATATGATCCAGTTATTTCTTCATGGAGGCAACCTCCCTTTCATCCCTTTTCACCTTGTCCAGAGTAGCATGAATTATTCCCATCCCTTCTCTAATTAGCTCAATCATATTAGCACTTTCTATATCAAACAACGTTTCCTCTGTGGTTATGAAAAGTTTATTATCGAGCGTGATCTTCCTTTTCACGATTGTTCTTCTCATCACACCTTTCATTTTCCTATCATAAGAAATTTCATTGTTCTTCTCATCACAACTTTCATTTTCCTATCATAAGAAATTGCCTGTATATCGACGACTTCATACACTAGTTCGGGAATCTGTTGATCTCCCAGGATAGGGTACTTCCTAGGCTTCATGTCGTATAGAGATGTTCCATGGTAGGTTCTTTAAATCCTTAGTGAAGGATATTCCTCTATGCTCTGCTAATTTGGCCTTCTATTGGTCCTTGTTGGTTGATTAAGTATTTGTCCTAGCTAGGGAAGTAGGCAAAGGATCGACATTAGCTCAGAGTTTGGCCGCTGAGATGTCGGTTTCTGGCTCCCCTGTTCCTTCTTCTTGTTGACCTGTATCCAATTCATTCTTAGAGATGTCACCTTGAGGCTATGTTCCCATTTGATTGGGAAAAATAGTTTCAAGAGTGTTCCTAGTCTCATGGTCTCCTTCCTAGGGATTTGGGATCAAAACATTGGAAGATGGAGAAGATGTTTCCCCTGGTTCCTCCTCTTGTGTGATTGGTACCGGGGTTATGCACGAAGATTCTGAACCTTCCTCGTCGTCCTATGTGTTGATTAAATCTATGAGGATAGTAGGCATACCCATCCCACTTGATAATCTTGTTGACCTTCACTAAGTTGTACTAGTCATCGACGATCCTGCATGTGGTGACATAGGGATGGTGTTTTCTTGGTCTGCACACTCTTCCAGTGGGATTCTATTTGAATTATTTATTTTTTCCATCTCATTTGTACCTACCAAGGTGATTCTCAAAGGTCCTATCAAAGGATTGAGTAGGGGTTCTTCCCTTAATCTTTTAATATCTTTTCGGCTTCTTCTAGTAACAATATCCCCCTTCTTTGTGCCTCAACCGCTTCTGTTGCTCGGTTTCTTCTCATACCTAATGGCTTCTTAAGAAGTGTGCTCTATAGTCTCAAATTATTCATCCATGGTCATCAATTTGAATCTAGTCATGTTTGTGTTAGCCCTTCTTTGGAGCACTTCCTCCCAATCCTCGACACCCTTGGTAAAGATCTCATATTCGAATCTATCACGAGCATATGGCTAGCATGAGGACACCTGCGATGCCTGCTGGAGTACCCAACCTTTTTTATCATTCTTGCAAAAATGGCATGTGGGGAACCAATACTCAAGTTGACTCAATCCCTCTTGTTTCTCCCGTGCTTTTCTTTTACAATGTAAAACCCTGTATGAAAACCATAGGGTATGAAATCCCTCTTCTTGTCCTTTACCAAAGAGGCATTATAGCCTTGCAAAATGTTCTAGTAACAAATTTCTCCCAAAATGAGATGGTTCGGGACATGAACAGGGAGTAGGTGTGGTGCGCCAGTAATCCCGAACACTTTCATATAAGTACTTGTTTCTTCAAAATACCAGTGGCCTACTTTGGAAGTCATATTTTTGGCTGTCGCTCAAAGCCTTGGGAATTATTTTCTAAATATAATGAAGTGCACTCAGGATATGAACTGATCACATATTAGGGTGTAAAATGTTTTGTACCTATTTTCCCACAGAATGATAAAATAAACATGCACAGGTAACTCAACAAGATGCCAGCTTAAATTCATACCTACGAAAAACGTTTCTTGCCCAAATTACATCCAACGGGTACGATGCCATATAGAAAACTGGTGTTTCTCCATCCTTTGGTGTCTTGGCCTATAGGATGTTGGTACTTGGTTTTTTGGAAATGATGGCTCCCCAACTAAAAATTCTCTTGGAGATTTCCACGGTATATGCCAAGGGCATCCATGCTTCTGAAAACTTAGAGAAATCATTTTCTCCATATAATTGGAAGATTAAAGCCATTAAATACATTTATGGTTCTCTAAGGTTTACCATGCTATACCATTCTTTGTTCATGTTTGTTAACTTCTTATATTCCTTCCACCATGAGGCCAATAACCTGCTAGTGTCATGGAACTCATAAAATTTGACCACAAATTATGTATTTAGTCTCTCCTCTGGGTCTTTGAGTTTGTTGTACTTTTGTACCTCTAATGTAAGAAATACACCAACACATTTGGCCTCCTCATTATTGATTTTTCATTTTTTTCCATCTATGTGGTCAATAATCCATCCTAGGGTTTCGATGCAGGGAAAAACTGGGGTCTGACAGGCCACCATATGTACATATGATTGCCTAATGTTTGGGAAAACCTGGTCATCCAATATCCTGACGTTCGGGTCGCTATGAGGTGTAAAATACGGGTAATCTTCCTGATTGACTTTTGTGAAAAGATCTCCCCAATGTGGGAGAATTACTTTAAATTTGGTGCTCACCTCTGTGTACCCGATCATCGGAGGCTGGGTGAACTATTTCTTAGTGGAAGTATGGATGATCGACTTCACTTTTGAAACGAAATCAAGTTCTCTTGCGGAAACAAGTGTTGACCTTTCATCAATCTCCAATTCTTTCATCTTCGGTGTTCTTGGTGAGCTTCTAGTCATTAACTTTCTCCGAGGAATCTTCTTACACAAAAATGGAATAATAAGCTGCAAGCCAACCACAACAAGTGTTATTTGACAAAATCTCAAATGCAATCAATAAATACCATGCTTACCTCTTCCTCGCAGGAAATAACCTGGTATTATTGGTAATTGAAGTGGCACAATGAACTGTTACACTTTGATTCTCTCTCTTTCTCGTTCGTCTACTTGGGATATCAATGATTTTCTAATGGAACAACTTGCTTGGGCATAAATCTCAAAAATTCAAAAAATACTTACCTTGTTGCAACGAGTATTAAACTACAGAGTACATATATGATCTATACAATCTATACCAGAATCCACACCTTGCTTAGGATTAAATGCAATGCAGGTTGGCGGTGCAGGAGCATGTTGTTTTAATGTTCATCAGCGAATTCAAATTTCAAAATTTGGTCGGTGCGCGATGTTGTGGTATCGTTTTCATGAAGTTCTAAATTGTTTTAACATATCACAAACATCGTACCTTACTTAGCTAGATGTTTCTTCTAAAATTACCGGAGCGTTCTTTGCACTCCAATGGAACTAGTATGATTGGTATCAGGGATAAGCAGGATTGTATATCAGTTAGGGTCATCGGTGGATCGCGATTCTAACTAAAATAAAAAAATCCATATCCTAGAAATATTTCGGTAATTGACAAGTGCATTGGTGTCGACAGATTGTCTTTAATATTGTTTTGTTGTTTCCCCTAAGAAAAAATTCTAACGCCGATCCAAACCACCGTACAATGATGACGTGGAAGTATGGATATGACATAGGGAACATCAAAATATGATGTGGATAATGCCTGAGAAATAAAGACTATTCACATAGAAAAAACACATGGTGGTTGATTTCACCCCTTGGGCGTGAGAAGCATTTCTTTTCGGCGTCGGTGATTTTCTTTTTGACATATGTTATCATTCCATTTCTCCTTCTTTGTCAATTCCAACGGTATATCGGTGATCGATGATCAACTATTTTTGTTGCCTATGTTGACGGTTTACCTTTTGGATTTCATTGATGCCGATGATACATCGACAATTTTAGAAAACTTTTTCGCAGGCCAGAATCAACGATTGACATTCTCTTTCTCCCATTTTTCGGATGTCAACGGTACATCGAATATTATTGTTGTTATGTGGAAATTTTTCCTTTCATATTTCATTGATGTCGATGATGGGTGTGTGGCTCAAATTTTAAGTTGTGTACACCTAGTCTAAATTTTAGGTTTACTTAGAGAAAAATGTCAATTTGTTCAACAACTCCAAACCAAACTGAGTGTGATCTATGATAAAACATAACAAAAACAAAAAAAAAAATCATTGAACCCTACACAACTGACTCTATTCAGAAAAGAAAAAGTGGTACCCAAAAGAAAAAAATTACAAAAGATTTTAGGGTGTGTTGAGTGCTCAACAAATGGTGATTCTTTGGGAGAAAACAAAATCTTTGCTCCTATCCTCATGCTTAGCCTACGCAAATTGGTTGAGAAACCATCTAGTTTTATTTTATGCCTTTTCAACAGAACCTTTTCTATCAATGTGTACAAAATTTCTTGGGTTCGCAAATCTAGATCTACATATGGGGTTTAGATTTTCCACCCCCTTTCCTTTTAACTACAATCCATGTCCTTTATAGACAAGAGTTGGGTAGGGAATTCATTGGAGTGAGGAAATTTAGTTATCATTATTTTTTTATAGTGTTTCTCTGCTGCTAGTGAGCATCCATAGCCCCGACGCAGTCACCTCGACATAATATAACTTACTCTGCTACCAGTGAGAATCCATAACCTTGGCGTAGTTATCTGCATACCCTCTCACACTTTACACTCTATTTATGGATCATCTTTTTCTGGCATAAATACCAAGAGTGTGTCAAAGAAGAGGATATATATTTTTGACAAGATGAAACTATTAATATGGATCTTTCCCCTTCTCTGTCCATAGGTACATGTGATTCTTTCCATGTAGCCATCTTTCAATTTATCTCTATCGGGCCACTAGGTAGATATTTCATCACTTCCCCAAGCAATATGCTTACAAAGAAAAATATGATTTTGAAAATTTGTGTTTTCCCAGTGTCTCTATTTTGCATGTAAGTGTAAGTCGGGAGCATAGTTTTCTTCGACGTATTTATTAAATACAACCATTGCTTTACAAAACACAACTTAATTAAAGGAAAATAACAAGCAAAAGAAAGAAATAAAAAGGAGTTCGAAGATGATCTTCCTTAAACCCACACACTCATCCCTATCAAAATGTATGCTAAAAAGGAAACAAAACTCAAACAAAGCATCAAAATACACATATGTTTATATATATATATATATATATAGGAGAAGTATTGTTTTAAGGCATGTCCATTCACTGAGAGGGTGTCATATTCCCCCGTCAGATTCTATAACCAGTATGCGCATGCCCAGATATTCTCAGCCACCTGAAAAGGTCTGAGCCATACATTTTGGAACTTTGAGTGTTTTCCTTTGCACTCGTTTTCTTTATCCCACTTCAAAACTAGGTCGCCTACCTCAAAAAAAAATTCTTTGGCCTTATGTTTGTCAAACCATATTTTAACTACCTATTGATGAGCGGTGAACTTAACTTTATCCTTTTCTCTTTCTTCATCCAACATGAGAAGGGTATAAATACTTTTCTATAGAGCGGATGAGGGCTGACCTATTGATGCCTAGGAAATATGTAAAGATGGAAGACACAATCCATTTGGAAGAATGACTTCTTTCCCATATACAAGAAAGTACAAAGATTTTCCTATGGATTCTTTAGGTGTTGCTCTCTCGGCCCATGGGGAATTATGAATAAAATTATTGGAATTCCTCTTATTTTCAACAACTATTGTTTTTTAAATTCTCACCAGGTTTTTAATAGTTGACTCTGCTACCCCATTCCCTTGTGGATAGTAGTTAGAAATATCTTATTATGATCCTCATTTCAAGAGTGAATTTTTTCAAGAGCATGGAAGAAAAGAAGGCAACATTGTCAAAAACAAGGACATAGGGCATCCTAAACCTTGTTATTAGATGTTTTTCTAAAAATTGGATCATTATCTTTTCATTAACATGCATGAGAGGGATAACCTTCGTCCATCTCATGAAATAATCTGTAGGATTAAATATATATTTATGTTGTTTTGAATAATTGGGAGTAATTTCTCCTATCACATCTATTCCACATTGCTCGAATGATCTAGATATGGTCACCGAATGGAGTGGAATGGATGCCCTCTTTTCCCTACCGATGCTTACTTGACAAGATTTACATTTCCTTGTATATTCATGAGCATCCATGAACAGAGTAGGCTAATAATACCCAACCCTTAATATTTTGTGAGTCATGTTTTCTTCTGCAAAATGTCCACCTTTCGGGCCATCACAGAGTTCTCTCAGTACATTTTCTGCATCATCATGTTCAAGACATCTGAGGAGTACTCCATCATAGTTTACATGGAAAATAATAGAATTTATGAGGCGATATTGAGAGAACTTTAACCTGAGACCTCTCCTTTCTCTAGGGTTTAGATTTTTTGGACAAGTTCCATGGTGTAGGAGATAAGACAGGTTTTCATACCATGATGCTTTCCTGGGAGGAACATATAAGGTTTCGCTGCACCACAATGACAACTCGTTTTCCCAACCGGAGTCTTCTGCGTTGATCAGATCTTGGGCCTCAACAACCAGTTTACAAAATCCTTGACCCTTGACTATTTTGGAAGGTTTTATGTCTAAATAAAAATCCCGAATGAATGCAATCAAATTTCCCCTTATTTCTTCCATTTCTTATTGGGTGAACAAAGATCTAACTGCAGGGTGAGGTACTATGACTTTAGTGTGATTTTTTAAGATATAGTATTAGAAATGTTTGACCACTTTATAAAATGCGTAAGCCTATTTTTATATATTAAGATAGTTCATTCCGGCTCCTTGAAGGTTAGTGCTCATAAATGATATTGATGCCTCATTGTTTTCATCATCTTTCTTGGTAAGTACTGTGGCCAAGGATTGGTAAAAAAAAAAGGTATACAGGAAAAAGTATCTGTTGAAATTAGGGCTTCGTAGCATTGGTGCTTGGGATATTGCAGTTTTGATGTTGTTGAAATATCCTTTCCTTTTTTCATCCCATTTAAACTATTCATCTTCGCGAATCATTTTTTGTAAAGGTTTGATAGTTTCAGCGAGGTCAGGAGTAAAGTTTCTCACAAAGTTGATTTTCCCAAAGAAGGATTGCATGGCCTTTTTATTGTGTAGCAAGGGGAGTTGAGATATTTCTTTTATCTTCTCAATGTCAATGCTAATTCCTCCTTGAGATATGATATGACCTAATAATTTTCCTTCTTCTACACCAAAAATGGTTTTATTAGGGTTCAAAGATATTTCATATTTCCTACACATTCCCTACACCTTTCAAAGATCTGAGTCAAATGTTGAATGTGGTCTTCCTTGTTTTTTGAGTATACTATTACGTTATCTAAATAGACTATCACAAACTTGTTAATCAATCCACGAAAATCTATATCCATGGCCCTCTGGAAGGTTGATCCTGTATTAATCAAACCAAAGGGCATGCATTTATAAGCAAAGGTTCCCCACTTGGCCCAGGAGGTATTTTTTAATTGATCATCTTCTGGAACGAGGGCTTGGTTATATCCCGAGAAACCGTCTATGAGTGAAAAAATTTCAAAGCTAGATACTATCTATAGGATTTGTTCCATGAGTGGGACTGCATAGTTATCCTTTTATGATGCTCTGTTAAGGTTTTTGAAATCCACACACAAACAAATCTCCATAGAATTCTTTGTGACAGACACCAGATTGGCTACCTAGGAAGAGTGTCTTACTTGAAAGATAATCTTGGCATATAATAATTTATTCAACTCTTGATACATCAAAGTTTCTAGATATGGGTGGCACTTCCTAAGATATAGTTGGAAGGGTTTTACTCCAGTGGGATTGTGTGTTGGATAATGTGAGTATCATAAGTTTTAAACTCTCGATAGGACCAAGCAAATACATCTTGATATTATTTAAACAGTTTGAGATAAGATTTCCGATCTTCTTTAGACACTGTCTTACCCAAATTCACATTCTTGGGGTTCTCAAAGGTCCTAGGTTTATACTTTCGTATATGGGACATGAGCTCCCTATTTTTTCATTCTTTGTCCCTCTAAATATTTCCCTTAGATAAAAAAGGTTCTCTATATTGGCCACTCCTTTTGGTATCATGTGAAACCTTGGTTTGTCATCAGAGTGATTTGTTCCCTTCTTCTGTTCATGGATATTTGATTCTTTGAGTAGTTCTTGGAATATTTCATCATGAATGGCCAAATCCTTAAAATTCTCGTGATTAGTTAGGAAATCTATAATTTGTTCATCCCCTTCAAAGACTTTATAGTTAGAAATGTTGTTAGGTACCAAAGGTTTGTAGAGAATTTCTACTGCAAACCTTGAGGCTTCATAGTCTTCTAAAGGATATAATCTTGAGGCCATAGTGGTTGTAGCATCAACAAGGTTATTTTTCATCCTGGGAACAATAGTAATGTTGAAGGACTCAAAATTCTCTATTAGTATCTGCACCGCTTGTTGGTAATTTATTAAGTGAGGTGAATTGAAATGGATAGTACTCTTCACTTTCCTAACGATAATTTAGGAGTCTCCAAAAAATTTAAATTCCTTGATGTTTAAGTCGGTGGCTTTCTTTAGTCCCTAGACTAGAGATTCATATTCAATACTGTTATTAGTGTATTCAAATTCTAATATGTAGGATAAGAAGTTTTGTTTCCCCTTTGGGTCAATGAAGATGCATCTTCCTCCCAAACCCTCTTGTGATTTAGAACCATCAAAGTACAATGTCCAAATTTGTAGGGGGGAATTTTTAACTTGTTCATGTCTAGCTATTTTTTCACTTTCAACTTCCTTGTCTTCTACTCTTGTTAGAGAATCCTGATAGAGGATGCTTTCTTCTGCGACTGCTAGTAAGTCTATTTGAAAAATAATTTTGGATTGTTGTGTGGGGGGTTTTTCAGACACGTGGGGGGAGAAATTACCGAAATCAG
The DNA here is from genome assembly GCA_010110895.2 of Picea sitchensis. Taxonomy (NCBI): domain Eukaryota; kingdom Viridiplantae; phylum Streptophyta; class Pinopsida; order Pinales; family Pinaceae; genus Picea; species Picea sitchensis. The sequence goes on along the minus strand of SNQJ01S0045162.1, from coordinate 32,882 downwards.
AATCATAGGAGTAGTTTCCTAACACAAGGAATTCTGTCGACGAAGGTTCATTTGGGTTCTCTAAATCAATGACGATATATTTGAGATATATTTATATGTCAATCCTGATCATGGTTGTATTTCCTTTCAATGGTAACCAAAGGTGAGACCATTTGGTACTAAAGTATCTGTTTAATTTCTTGGACTAGTTTCGGCTAAGTAGCATTCCATAGGCCTCCAGGATGTCTACTACGATTATGTCAATTACTTGAACAAATTTTGGGTGTGTAGCAATTTTGATTATGACATCTTTCAGTTCCCCAATGACCTTTACTTGAGTTATATCTAGTTGTATAACATGTTTATCACTTTTAACTAGGGTTGCATTCATTTTCTTGTAGATTGTCAATGGCATGACATTTGAAGACACCCTAGAATCGGCAGGCAATTATATAGATTTATGTTAAAGACCTCAAATGTCCAGAGGAAAGGAGGAAAAAAAGGCCTTCCTCTTTTATCTAAATAACAATCATTCACATTCGACTTATTTTTTAAGTCCGTGGGAGATGGGTGTCACCTTGGTTAATGTTTGTCATAGATGTATCTATTAATTTTAAGGCCTGTAACAAAAAACCATTTTTTTGAGGAATCCTACACATGTCCATGAAAGAAACGTTATCTTTCATCTTCTTCAAGTCTTCTACTACATTTTAGTCTATCTTAGGCGTTTCCCGTGTGTGTATGTTTGTGGGATTTTTTTGGGAAGAAAATAGGGGTTTGGGGTGATCAGTCACTTGATTTACTTGAGATGATTGAGTGGTGGTGGGATTACTTTGGACAGGTTGAATTTTTCTTCACATCTGTACAACCAGAATTCTAGTCAGGGGTCCCTGCACCTCCGCAACATCATTGAAAGGTATCGGGTGATCATAATCTCATATCAGCATGGCATTCTTTTCAGGTGGTTCTTGACTTTCTTGATCGATACAACTTATTTTCGAGCCATTGGGTTGTTTGGTTAGACAACATTCGTCTAGGAATCAGTTAGCCATTAGATTCATAGCATGAAGCCATTAGGGGCAGTGCCTTTTTGAATGGTTTTCTTGATGGTACGTGCAGAAGGAGTTAGATGCTATGTTCCCTAAGTCAATGTTCAGGTAGGTTGGGGGAGGCTCTATAGCCTTGAAGGGTGGGTTCATTTTAAAAATAGTTTTATAATGCCTTTGAATTTGGTTTCCTTCTCCAGCACTCATTTTTGTATCTACGATCTCATTGGAATTTTTTTGGATCATCCGCTGCAAGTTTTCTAGATCCCCTCCCTCATTCTCAGGACCTTGTTTTGTTTTTTTTCCCGAGGTTCTTGTTAAAAAAAATTCCTCTATTAGGTATAGGTTGGGTTTTATTTTTTATTAGTGATATTTTACCTTCTTTGCATCCTTTCATTTGGAATTCAATCGTTTTAGCTTCTTCAAAAGTTTCATCTAGATTATGTTTGGTATCTCTTTTTATGAACATGGAAATAGAAGTTGGGTGAGCATTAACATATACTTCAATTTGTAAATGCTGGGTAGGTTTAGCATTAGGTTGGAATTTGTTCAAAATGGTGGTGAAACTTTGGTTGAAATATTTAACCTTTTCTTTTGGACTCATAGTGGAAGAGGAAATTTTAGCCATTAAAGATCCTGTAGTAGTTTCTTCGGAATTTTTTTTCGAGAAATCCTTTTGAAACTTTGTCCAACTAGTTATGGAACAAACTCGAAGGTTGAAATACCAAGTTGAGGATGAATTTTCAAATGTATAAGGAAAAATTATTCAAACTACATCTTCGAGTTGCATATTCATCAACCTTATAGCTAATATGAACTTCTTAATATGGTCCTCAAGCAATCCAGAGGTTTCTGGGTCAAATTTAGGAAGTAATTTTTTTAGATGTCTCGGTTATGCACTCATCCTGGGATTGCGAAAGAATATTTGAAAAACCATGGTTGATTGTCTCTAGGATGATCTCCCCTTTCTCCATTGTTATAATTATTATCCTCCATGTCTTCTGATTCTGAACCTGAGCAATATGAGTTAGACCCTTCCTCTTCAGATTCAAAATCATCAGGTTCTAAGTAATTACCAGCTAGTGTATCAGGTATCATATTAAGAGGTTGTTCGATATCTATGAGGGGAAAATATATCAGGTCTTCTACCATGTCAACAAATAACTGGTCAGGGGTGTCAACAACTAGTCTCCTTATTTGTTTTCTTCGAGGAAGTAAAGGATCTAAAGGTAATGCTTCATTCTATTGGGCATGAGCTCTGGTGATTCTCCTGAACTTATTTAACTCTTTGTGGGGTAGAGCATAAGGTATTTTAGGGTGAAATTGTTCTTCCTCTTCATGTTGAGGTGAGTTACTCATATCGGGAGTACTCTCTATATATGGGTTGTCTTGAGAATGACTAGCCATACATATGGGTTGTTTTGAATATATAGGCTATGCTGAATATATTATCAGAAATATTGTTATCCGGGCATTCGTTCAAGCCCTCTTTCTAGCACCAATTATGTTGATGGGTATGATATCCCTTTAACTCAATAGTAGGAACCAAACCTACTTAAGAGGTTGAATTACACTCTTAAGTGTTTGATGAGTTAAGAGTTTGATGTGTGGTAAGGTTCTCTAGATTTGTGATCTGGCTGTAATTTTTCGATGGGATTTAATAGTGATTGATGGATATGTCTTTTATGTTCAACCTTTCTTTAGG
>SNQJ01S0045161.1:92925-109709 GCA_010110895.2 Picea sitchensis | reverse complement strand
AAGGATTATGTACTTTAAGTTGAAGATAGTTGATCTGAAGAAAGATAGCAAATGGTGGAGTCCGTGGAGCCTCCCCACACAAAAACAAAAGATAAGTATTCATGTTTTAGTATCTTGTTTACTTTAATACTTTATCATTACAAGTTAGGTTTTTGTGAGAATGTTAATTAACCTCGTTTTATTTCAATATCTATGCAGACTTATGAAGGAAGTATCAAAGAAGAGGATGAAGAAAGAGATAAAACATTTATTTCATGTATGATCACTCATGAGAGTGACAAAGAAAACATACTGTAAGTAAGTTTACAAGTCTCAGAAGAAAGAACTTATGCCGTGACTTGCAGAAGTTAGACAACACGAGAAGGACGTATGATATGATGACAATCAGTAAAGACCAGACAATATCTTGTATTTATATAGGAGCAGGAGGCTCCTAAAGATGCAGAACATAAATGTTCAAGATGAAGAAAAAGATGGATACTCAGATATAGTGGATGAGATGCAGGTAACTACAGGTTGCTCCAGTACCGTTCTTATAGATGTAGAGGGAGTAGGTTGATCCAGTATGAAGTCAGAAAGAAAGAAATGTTCGAACTCAAGAAGGCACCCAAGATATTACAGAAGAGAACTTCAAGGATGATGATGAGAAGCTATTAGTTTGGTGCAAGAGGGAGCCATGTCTCTGAGTTCGAAATGGAGGATCGTGATTTGATGCAGTTAGTCCAGTAGATGGATGGTGCCTAGCAGATGGGTAGCATGGTATTATACCATGGAAAATTTTTGGACCACAAGAGATTTTTTTCAGATGCCATAGCTAGACCTTTGTAGAGAAGGAGAAAGAGAAAAGACCTTCATAGAGAAGGAAAGAGAAATCCCAGAGGTAGACCTTCGTAGAGAAGGGGAATGAAAAATTTGCCAAGGGTGGCCTCTGTCCAAGTGTTGAGTTTTGGATACTCTAGGGACATGCTAGAATACCCTCGTAGAGAGGGGTGTGACCACCCTCGTAGAGAGGAATGTGGATGTTTCTCCAAGGGGCAGCGGCAGATACTCTCCTCCGGCCAAGGAAAGAGTAGCTTGGAACACAAACCTTGACCATGTGGAATGGTTAGTTGGCTCTTGAGGTTTGTGTCGTGATCCTGCGTGGATCATGGAAAGGGAGTCTAGTCTTGCCTAGGCTAGCATCTTAGCTTCTCTAGTTCATGTGGGATGACTAGGAGTGAAGCTATGGTAGTAGTCCTCCCTAGTGGATGGGTGAGATATATGACTACAAGAGAAGGGAGAACATAAAAGGAAAGGCAAAACTCATAGAATATCTTCTGTGTGAAGATAAGAAAGAAGTATCTTTTGCGTGAAGACGAAAGAAAGAAAGACTATCTTCTGCGCGAAGATAAAGAGAACAAAACTTCCGATGATTTATAGATATGCCAGTCAATGATCATGATGCCAGATGACCAAGTGGATTATATTGATGCCTCCTGTTATCCAGTTGATGATGTTGCCCAGTTGATGATGTTATCCAGTGGATGCTGCTGCCTAGTTGATGTTGACATCCGGTGACCTGTCAAAAGATAAAGAATATCCTTCTTGTTAAGAGGGAGTGTTCAAATATTGTGTAAGTGCAAAGAATATTCTTATCCCCTTTTGTGGATAAAGATAAAATATATTTATTATTGATTAGATCAATCCCCTTTTGTGGATTGATCATGTCGGGCATTGTAATTGACCAAATCCCCTTTTGCGGATTGGTCAACACTGGCTCAAACCCTAATTGTAATAGGCTAAATGAAAAGACGGCCCCATAATATATTAAAGTGGTTATAACCACCCAGAATGATAAGTCGACCTAGCCAGAATATATTAAAGTGGTTATAACCACCCAGAATGACAAGTCGGCCCTGCCAGTGAAAAGACACCTGTTCAACACCTGCCAGATTGTATAAATAAGAGAGGGCGGCGCCTCATTTGGATACACACTCAGCTCACTCATCTAGTGCGCAAGTATTGAAGGAAGCTGCAGTTGCCGGAAGAAGGAAGAGAGAGAGAGGCACATCCTTGGGAGAGGAATTTCTGTGTTGTTTGGTTCATTCTCTTAGCATTGTATTGGCTATCTATATTAAGGAAGTTTTGCTGGGTTTTCTTCCCCTTGAGGGTTTCCCAGGATAAATGCTTGCGTACTCTTGTGATTGTGTTTTTCTCAGTGATCCTATCTATGCTATTGTTATCTAGTAAATTGAAAGTAACCTGATAATAGCAGAAACTTTAGCAAGATAGTGGTGCACCGAGATGTCAAGTTCGAGGAGAACTTGGCATCTAGGAAATCTCAGGACCTACCATCAGTTGCAAAGGGGCAACAGGAAGTGGGCTCGAAGGATGAGCCAATAACAGAGACTTCTAGTACAGGGAGCCAGACTCCAATGGAGGTGGAGTAGTCAGCCCCTTCGACTTCAGTCAGGAGGCCCAGATGGTTTGAGAAGACCTTGCAGGATGCTCTGGAGCATGTTGAGCCTCCCACATCCACATTCAGGGAGGGCAGACCTCCGTGGAAATTTTTGCAGTATATTTTTTTGATGGCCAACATCATAGACTTAGACCCCTCTAGTTTTGAGGAAGCATCCTATCATCAGGTATAGAGAGATGCCCTGGTGGAGGAGCACAGCTCCATCATGAGGAATGATGTCTGGAAGATTGTGCCGAAACCAGAAGGGAAGTCAATTGTGACTTCTAGGTGGCTTTACAAGGTAAAGCATGTGACAGATGGCAGTGTGGAGAAGTACAAGGCTAGATTTGTGGCTCGTGGGTTTTCTTGGAGAGAGGGAGTAGACTATGATGAAACTTTTGCTCCTGTAGCCAGATACTCCTCTATTCGAGCAGTTATCTCTATAACTTCTGAGATGGGTTGGAGCATTCATTAGATGCATTATTTTCTGGTACTTGAGGTTTGGCAACGATCGGGCGAGATCTTCCTTGGACAAGGGAAGTACACTTTAGAGATCCTGAAGAGATTTAGGATGCATGATAGCAGAACGATGGCCACTCTGGTGGTGACCAACTTGAAGAAGGTTGATTCTTCAGCTTCAGAGTTGGCAAACTCCAGATAGTACAGGTAGTTGATTGGCTCGTTGATGTATCTGGTCAACACTCAACCATATATTTGCTTTGTTGTTAACACGTTGAGCCGGTTCATGGTGGAGCCAAGGGAGGTTCACTGGGTGGCAACAAAGCACGTGCTCAGATACTTGCAGGGCACATTAGGATATGGATTAGAGTACCTTGGTGGAGATGGTAGGAGGTTGTAGGGGTTCTCTAATTTAGATTGGGAAGGCAGTGATACAGGTCGGAAGAGGCACTTCTGGGTGCTGCTTCAGTTTGGGGTCAACAACTATTTCCTGGTTCAACAGGAAGCAAACTTCAGTAGCACTTAGTTCAATAGAGGTAGAGTACATGGAAGCTAGTCTAGCTAGTTGGGAAGCCATCTGGCATCACAAGCTACTCAGGAATATTTGGTCATGAGCTTGAGCCGACAATTATACATTGTAATAACTAGAGTTGCATCAAGCTCTCGGAGAATCCAGTGTTTTACGACAAGTCAAAGCACATTGAGATCAGGTACCACTTCATCAGAGACATGGCATAGAAGGAAGCAACTCAACTCCAATATATTCCTATAGAGGAGCAGTTGGCAGACATTTTCACCAAGCCCTTGGTCAAGGGAAAGTTTGTCTTCTTCAGAGACAAGCTTGGAGTGGTGGAGAATATCTTCCTCGCTAAGAGGGAGTGTTAGTGTTTGTAGCTTGGACATGTGTTTTTGTACGGGTGTCTACTTGCGGAAATTGTCATTAAATGTATCCTATACCTTTCCTTTATTAATTTATTAATAAAGTGAATGTCTTTTATTAAAGTGACTTTTAATTAATAAAGTGGCCAAGTTAAAGTCACTTAATGATTTAATTAAAAGAGAACCGTTGATCTCACAATCTAATCTTGACCGTTGAGATTAGGTAAATGGCTCAAGTAAAAGACAGAGGGTAAAGGAAAAAGACACAATGAGAATTCATTTCACTAGTCACGTGAGGTGAAGGAGAAAAATCAGAATTGATTTTTCAGCTTGGCGAAAAAGAAACACAATTAGCATGGATTTCGAGGCAGAACGGAAATCGAGACAGCATGGATTTTGAGATGGCACTGAAATCGAGGCAACACAGATTTTAAGGCAGCATAGTTTTCAAGGCATCATGGATTTCGAGGCAACATAAATTTCGAGGCAGCATGTGAGAGCTGCAGAAATTTATTACAGCAGCAGATTAGCTGTACGAATCTGTACAGACAACCTCAGTGATCAACAGCATGCAGATCGAGGTGCTGTAATTTATCAGGTTTGCAGATTTGGTTTGTGGTTTTATTTCTCATAGCCATTTTCCTTGTGAGGGGAGCTCTTGTAGGTTCCGAAATTATTTGAATGAAGAACTGATTTGGAAGAGCAGAAATTTTTTGTACTGTGTGATTGCTTTTTGTTAAAATTTCAGACCCCAACCCAGTTTCAGTCTCACTGATTTTTCAGCCAAAGTTAAATGCCCAAACCCAGTTTCAGCATAGTTTCAGCATATAAAAAACTTAGCAGAAAATAAACTTCAGAACTGAAACATGAGGATTTTGAACATCGTTTTCAACGCAGAAATAAAATATCAGTGGTATGCAAAACTCAGAAAATTTAGACACAAGAATTTTCGGTCTAACTTCGACCCTAGAAAAACCCACAAGGGGAAAACCATTGAGAGAGGGCTTTTTATTATTATTGAGCTTCTGAGAAATTTCTTTTACAGCATATTCATCTTCGGAAATTTACACAAACTTATCTGGACTTTTTTTCGCAAAAATTCCCTCTGAACAGTCCTGGAAAATGCTCCTCGATTTCTGTCCCAGAAATCCGTACAACTATATGGCTGACCCAGCAATTAATGCTGTACGGACTGTCTCGAAATTCATGCCAAAACTTCTGCCAAGACTGTACGGAAAACCCAGCATGAACAGCTCCTTGAAAACTGTTCTGTACGGCCCTCAAAATTCGTGCCAAACTGTACGGACTGTACAGAAATACACTCAGAAATTAATTGCAGCAGTTACCTCGATTTCTGTGCTAATAAATGGCTGTACGACAGCCTTGGGATGCGTGCCAAACTCCTCAGAAATTATTCTGCTGTTTCCCTCAATTTCTGTGCATGAAAAATGGCTGTACGGCCTCTAGAAATCCATACCATACGGTCTGCATTAATGGCTGTACCTTGTCTTGATATCCGTGTTAGCTTGCTGCCTTGGGATGTGCGTCCAGCTCTGCAAATGCTGTCTCTATTTCTCCAGCTCGACCTCTCCCAGCTCTCTCTTGCTCTCTCAACAAGAAAATGAATGAACTACCCACAATGGGTGCGCCCTCTTGCTGTAATCGACCTCATGAGAGAAGGTGAGGGGTTTTCTAATCTAACGGTTGAGATTAGATTAGATGAATGGCTGAGATTAGGTGTCTCTTCACTCACCCTCACTTTAGTCATAAACTCACCTTTTAATTTGCATCTCACAAATTAAATGACTAGGACCCACATTAGGCACTTTCTCCCCCTTAGGCGCCTAGGGAAGAGAAACACTTGCCTTGGTACTTTATTTTAATTAAAAATTTAACACTTTTCTCGTTTTCTGCTGCATGCAAGAGTTAATTATTTCAGCAAAGTACTTAGATCTGATCTGTTTACTTAGCTAGCTGATTTAGGGTAAATTAACATATATAGCATATCCACTGCATGTTCATATCCGTTTTCAGAATTATAAATATGAAGATTAGATTCAAAAGCAGGAAGCTGACAATTGGACTCTAGGATATTACGTTGTTCCATTTGTTCAAGACAAACTCCCTGGCATTTGACACGATTTCTTTCCTCTCTGCCTTAATTGGCAATTTGCAGGTTGGAGGGGGTCCATTATGTGAATGTAATATAACTTTTTTGAGTGTAAGGTTTGCAATTGGCACAAAGAAATCATGGCCAAGGTGCTTGCTAGAAGGCCAAAATTTCTAAATGTCCCAAAATCTCTGTGTGCCTTCTCTTCTCAACAAATATTCTGAGTCCTAGCTGATTATCGTGCTATAATCCGTATGTATACACAACCAACAAAATTGCCAAAAAAGGATTATTAGAATTCATAATTTATGACTATTGTGCAAGGCAAATCTTCATTTCTTTATGGCTTATGGATATATAACTGCAGTCTCTTATTTTGAGAATCCCAGGTTAAGTTGAGCACATTTTGTGAGAGGGATGACACCACTTTTCTTTTGAAATATGCCTTCTACATATTTTTCATAGTCTAAAACTTGTTAATAAGACATTGGTAATTGGGGGAACTATTCAGCAGGTAAGGAGAGATTCTTATATGCCTTCTATTCAAGTTAGCTGGTGCATTTCCTTAGACTAAATTTATTTCTTTTCTTTCAAGATTTGGTTGGCAGTTGTTATCTTTTGGGTATCTTTTGGTCAGTAATGTGTTTATGGTCACACACTGTGAGGTCATACTGAATGTTGATATTTTTATTTAGATTTTATCATTTTCCAGTGCTCCATGTGGTTATGCTAATCTTGGCATCGGTTATCTTTGATGTTTGGAATTATTCTTCTACCATAGGATGAGTATATTTACTTTTAGCTTATCTGCAGCTATTTTCTGGTTTGACCAGTCTCTGTTTGTTTCCCTCTTTTTGTTAAAATGTTTCGCTTTCTAATAGTACATGCATTTTATAGAAAAAAAGGGCCATGAAAACAGCCACTTCGAGCTAATGCCAATAGGAAAAAACCAAACTAACATTGCCATGCAGGGCAACAAAATATGAGAGGTCTTATGTGCAACAAAACCCAAAGCGGTAAACTATAAATGGCATGTTAAACAGTCCAGCTAGCCAGAGTAAGATGTCATGTCAGGTAGCTTCTACAATTGTGTCCATTGCCTGCGGGGGTCTTTGTCCTCAGTGGGTTCCTCTCATCCATCGACTGTGGGCTCAGGATTGGCCACAAGGGTCTCCCATCCATCGTTGCCATCTTTTTTTTTAAACACCCTAATCTCTTAGTTAAGAAGCTTTCCTATTATAAGAGGAAAGTTTGCAGCACTGACACATTCTTTTTATGCAGAAAGTTAGTTAGCTAAGATATTATGTCATAAGTAAGGTTTGCAGCATTGACACATTTTTCTTATATGCAGGAAGCTGTTAATACATGATGTCATTGATTCTTTTATTCGGCAAGTTCCAGAGTTACTAAAGGAACAACTTATAAGTCAGCTTGGTTCTTTCTTTAGAGGAAAGCAGTGATTAGGGTGCTTGGTGATTATGGTATGCCTGGGAATTACTGTAATTCTGAGTTGTTTAGAAAGTTAATATTTTGCTGCAAGGATGTAATGATTCTGGTTATGTTTGGCTCTCAGATAAATTGCCTTATAATTTGCATCCAGTTTTGCTGCTGCTGCACCGGTTGAGTTGTATAGTATATATGTAATAAATGCCTGCTGATCTCAGTCTAAGGAAATGGCGTTGTCAGTCCACACAGAGGGTATGGATGCCATTATGCTTTGTTTATGCTCTCAGAATAAGTTTATGTTGTGAACTACTGTCTGTCAGAATTTTATGGGTATTATGAGGAATGCCTATTCTTCAATTAACACACCCACGAACAATAGTTGTGTCATTTCTTTTCAGGTGTAGATGCAGAAGTTGGGCATGCGATAAAGCAATCAAGATTGTCCTTGAAGGCTGCAACAATTTTTGGGTAGATGTTAAATCAACACTTTAGGCAATTTTCAAAGTACGTGCTGTTTTTGTTTCAAGGAGAGCACATGTTCTTGTACACTTTCTCAGAATGATGGAGGACATAACTTTATTCTATAAACAGATCCTGTTTTCATTCAGGCTTTTTCACTTCTCTGGTCATTTGCAGGCTTAGTGAAAATGAGTCTCCTATATATACTTCTATATTCTTTTACTTGAGTGTATAATATTTTTTTGCCTGGTATTTCCAATTCAAAATTTTCAAGGGGATGCATACTACCACACTTAACAATTTTTCCCAGTTGTGTGGGGTGTTGATCCTATATTACACAAGAGTGTTAACAGTCATACCTCCCTTGTGGAAAATACAAAGTACTTTTATTACAAGTAAATCTATCTTAATTTACTACATTGGTATATGCAGTCGCCTGTTGGGCATTGTCAGCAGACATGGCTGATTTAAATTTAGCCCTAATGGTAACTTCCTTTGACCTCTTTCAGAATAAAGGACTGTTCATGTGATTGGAACGATGGAATGCACTGTTATGCAAAGGATAACTGGTCATTACACCCGTTAAAAGGGTGACCTCAATGAGTTGTCATAAAAATCTTGTCGTGAACTATCTTTGATGTCTTCTGATCTTTTTCTTTGGCTTAGGCTACAAAGGATCTCTTGCAATGAAGTCTTCCACTGGATTGGGATTTGAATTCAGAGATTACAAAGAGGTAAAAGTGATGCCATTCACATGTTAAATATTGGTTAGATTGATTGTCAAGGTGTCTAAATTTTTGGTTCCATGAAAACATCATGACAACATTGAAGTTGATGCATCGTCTTGTATTCAGCTTTGAGGAAGTGCTGGAAGGGCGAGGACAGTTCACATATTTGATTGGCATCTGATTTATCAAAGAGACAGGTGTAAATCTACTTTTTGCTTCTGTAAATTTTGTACCCATCTCCATTCTATGTTGATCGTGTACTTCATGGAGGAACAATTTCCATACTTTAATATTCATGATGTCTAAAAACATGCATCAGTCATTAGATTCCACATTGAAGTTGGATAGTAGGTGAAATGTATACATAAAACCTAGGTTGAAAATCTACTTTGAGAGTTGAAGCAAAAATATCCCAAAGAAGATTTTCATGTCAAATGGTCACGTAGAGGATGATGAGGCAAAGGCATTTTATCACAGCCTTGGTGTCTCTCACTATCCTTTCAATTTAAAATGATTGTTGTTTAATTGTGGAAAGTAACTACATTCTTGAGGATGTGACTAGATGGGTCTAATTGGTGAAAAGTTATTTTTTGTGAGGTAAACTAATCTGTTAATGAAAATTTTAACTAGTGAGATCGTCAGGCAATAGTTCCCACCTATTACCAAGGTCTTGAATGTACACCAGTCTCTTGTAAAGTGTAGGCTCCTTTAATGTTTAACGTATAAGATTAACATATCTTTCTCTGTTGTGGTAGCCGTTTGTAATATGAACCCATAGATTGATCTCCAGAAATGACCTTGGGAAAGGACTACTTTGCAGGTTTCCAAAACCTCCGGCATGATTCATCAATGCTTTCACTGATAATGAAATGAAAAAAAGCTGGGCTTATCGAAGTATTACTAAAATAATGTAGTGTAATATTTCCATCTTATGTGTGTCATAAAAATTACTTTTTTGGAAGTAGGTGAATGCCTGGTTATGTAAGCTACTTGGCATGTGTTTCAGTGGCCATACGTAAACAATATCTTTTGTATTCTACGACAAGATAATGGGTACTCTAAATCTGATGAGATTTCTGATTCAAAGCATATAATGGGGGTATTCTAGATCTGTCGAGATTTCCAATTCAAAGCATATCATGGGTTTCTATGATAGACTTGGCATAGTTTTCCTTCGATTTTTTGGATTTCCATCTTTGAATTGAGATAATAATTTTATGTATTCTTGCAATTGAGTAAATTATTCTATGCTTGTAGCTTTTTCTTATATTCTCTCTCAATGTGTTCCCTTTGTAGTTTCCATTTGTCATTCTATGGATATTATGTGTCACAACCTTGTGTTCGAGTAGAAATAATACATACATTAGAAGGATAGGTTGTGCTTAATACAAGGACAGGTGAACTTATACTGAGTAAAAATGTTAAAGCAGGTCAACTTATACTGAGTAAAAATGTTAAAGCAGGTCAACTTATTGGATATTTTAATATTATCTAGACATTGCAGATCAAATATTGTCCCAACCAGAAGGTATTGCAGTGCAGTGCTGTGCTGTGCGACACCCGTGCAAGCATTTTGACTTAGATTAAAATGGGTGGGGTTAGTGTTACCTAGTTTGTGCGACACTCCTGCAAGCATTTTGATTAGATTAAGATGGGTGGGGTTAGTGTTACCTAGTTTCCTACTGTATAAACACCCCATAATCTGAGGCTCATTACAGAGTTTCCGTGCATTCTCTTCCATAATTAGCCCCTCTTCCTGCCTTTCATGGACTCGTTAGACCTCAATTGTCTCTCCCCATATCAATATAAAATGTGCATTCCTGAGTAGCAATAGATTTTTGCGAATAAAAGAGGGCACTAATATTCGGAAGGAGTACTATCAATTTTCCAATTACGAGGAAGTCTTCGAGTTGAATTATTGATTTAATCTTCGAGTTGAATTATTGATTTAACCTCTCTTAACTGTAGTATAGATATCATTTCTTAGGCTTAGCCTTAGAATTATGAGATGATGAACTATGCTGCCTCTACCCCTATCATTCATTATTTCTTATTTACTAAGATTCACTGGGATGTAGCCCTCGTATATATCAAAGAAAGCTTGTAATGGCAACCCCCAATAATTTTTCTTCATCTTTAAGGTGAAGTTGCAATGCCAATCTTTGGTCACTGTTTATGACTGGATTGGACTAGCACCAAAAACTTCGGTTATATTAAATGAGTGAAGACAAATATGTTATGTTTGCTGATCCATTGATTAGTGAGCTAGGTTCATGCGAATTATGATCACACGAGTTAATGGTGATGAATGTGACCTATTTCCCCCTAAAGTAGAGTTTACATTGCATGCTAGCTCTTTCAAGAAAGATGTTTGAGGTTCAATGTTGGAATACCTCGGTTTTGAGTCCCCAGATTAAATAATGTTTTTTGTTTATTTTATGAAAGGCCGGAGTGCCCAAACAATTAAAAGAGGCTGGAGTGTCTAGGAAATGTAATGCCAATTCATATATGTTGCCAATCTACATCGAGCTAGTCCACTGTCATATATGTAGTGCAATATAATTTAATATTCTTATATTCTCTCGTGACCAAGTCTACGTTATAGTTTGATAGGTAAACGTTTGTAACAAAATGGATATGGTTTTAGTTGAATATTGGGTGGTTTGCCAGTTTCTCTATGTTGGCAAGCTACATCGCACTAGCCTCTTGTCACGTATGCACTCTAGTATGATATATAATATATTATTCTTATACTCTCCATTATTCCTGTAATGTGATCCTATCGTGTTTCCATCATTGTATCAAAATAGCTTTGATGGAGGATGAAGATAAAGTGGTGATAATGGCAACTGGTGCATGGGAGAATTTAGGGAAGTTGCAAAGATAGCTAGGATGATGTTGGAAAAGGTATATCCGGGTAACCCCAAATTTGTGTTCATTTGACATGGTTTCTAATTAACATCGATGTTGTTTAACATATGGTAATGACAAGTTTTTGGGTTGAAAAGCCTCAATTTTTGAACGATAATCTTATTACTAGTCATGATGATAATAAAATTCCTTGTGCAAACATTCATGGGTTGTGAAGTATATGTTGTGTGTTCTAAGGGGCACTATTGCAATTGTGAAGAGAAAAGGCAAAGCTATTGGTTGGAAGTCAAGAGAAAAGACAAAGCTATTGGGTGGAAGTTATTGGTTTAGGGTATATCACATCACATTGTTTGGATTGTTGGTTGGGGATAAAGATTGTTGTGCGTTTGGCATGAACACCATTTCATTCACTTGTTGATTTGAATCTATTGATTGGAGAAATGGACCTCGAAGGCCATGAAAATGGAAGCAATGGACCTCAATGTTTAGAGTGTTAGTGTTATTAAAACTTGTGAAAATGTTTGGGCCCTGGTTGGATTGTATTTCTCGACATTGACAGCGAGAATTAGAGTGTTATTAAAACTTGTGAAAATGTTTGGGCCCTGGTTGGATTGTATTTCTCAACATTGACAGCGAGAATGTTATTAAAACTTGTGAAAATGTTTGGGCCTTGGTTGGATTGTATTTCTCAAAATTGACAGCGAGATGTGGGAGCACTCCTAGCTCTAGGATGTTGGTCCCAAGTTTGCAGAGGCCTAGTTAGTGTTGTTTATGAGTTTTTGTTTCTAGTGAACACACAAATGTCAATATTTGTTTCTAGACATGGGAATTGATTCACAATGAAATGATATTCTCTATTGTCTTTGCCATTGATAGTGCAAGTGGATGCTAAATTATTATAAAGATTGGAGTATTAATTATGTTCATACATAGTTTTAGGGCAACTATATTTGTGTATGGAAAAACAAGTCTTTTTCGTTGTTACTTCAAAAGCATTGAAAAACAAGTCTTTTTCGTTGTTACTTCAAAAGCATTGTTGGTGTCGTACCTCTATTAATGCTGAAATTTCAATTGAAGATAGTTTTAGGGCAACTATATTTGTGTATGGGAAAACAAGTCTTTTTCGTGCTTACTTCAAAAACATTGTTGGTGTTGTACCTCTAATAATGCTGAAATTTCAATTGAAGAAAGAAGAAAGGAGAGATGTTAGACATGTATTTTAATGATAAATAAGCATATTGATCTAAGCCCTTTATATGGATGTGTATCCTATATAAAGGATATTATTCGAGGATATATAGATTATACATAGGAGATCACATAAAACTTGCTATTATGTCTTGAATTAAGATGAAATCGTGCTTGTAAAGCTTGTCATATTGGTGAAAAATCATATAACCATGGCATTGAACCTTGCCGACTCAATATCAAGGTTTCTTTGGGTTTGTACATGTTGGACCTTTAAGTAGAAGATATTACGATGCAATTTTTGATAGATATAAACACATTCTAAAAAAAACATTTAGTTGCATCGGGCCTTGATAGCTCAATCTCTTTGGTTTTGTCTATGTTGGAATTTTGGCCAATCTCTTTGGTTTTGTCTATGTTGGAATTTTGGCCACATTCTTGATGTAGGTAAAGAATATTCCACATTCTTGATTGTGATAGAGATGACACTATATAAGAAACATTAAATGCAAGGCTTGACAAAGATTATTAAGAAACATTAAATGCAAGGCTTTACAAAGATTATTAAGAAATGTTAAATGCAAGGCTTTACACAGAAGAAATGTTAAATGCAAGGCTTGACAAAGATATTAAGAAATATTAAATGAAAGGTTTGACAAAGATTATTAAAAAATATTAAATGCAAGGCTTTGCAATGATTGTTGTTGCTGTTATAAAATGTAATTTTCTATTCATAATTAAATGGATACTTACACTTTAGTTTCCCTTTGGCACTTTGTCAATAAAGACTTGTTTATAATCATCGTCTTTCTAGACTCTAGATTGTCTACTATCTATATTCTAAAGACTTGTTTATAATCATTGTCTTTCTAGACTCTAGATTGTCTACTATCTATATTCTAAAGACTTGTTTATAATCATTGTCTTTCTAGACTCTAGATTGTCTACTATCTATATTCCTTGAAAGAAATAAAGATCCCCTAATTAATATAGAAACTTTTGAACACATACTCTTGAAAGTTTGGTCTCGTTGTTGGACTTTATACATAAGCATAAATAAAGTTAAGCAGTGGACTTTATACATAAGCATAAATAAAGTTAAGCAGTGGACTTTATACATAAGCATAAATAAAGTTAAGCAGTGAGACCGAACTGTCAAGGGAATATGTGTTCATAAACATAAATAAAGTAACAATGTTACCAGATCTAGAAAAATGAAGCAAGATACTAGAAACTTTTAAACAATTGCTTTATGTTATTGGTTGAGTAGTTTGTGATAGAACTCCATTTTCAACATCAAGAGACCAGTTTTAATAGAGTGCTTAAAGCTACCCGTGTTAGAATACTTGGAAGGTTGTCTTCTCTTTGTCATTAAATATATTCTCATTACGTGCAAGCCATATGCCCCAGATCACTAAAGAAGGGAAAGCTTTGAATGCTTTTAGGTATTTCTTCTTTATGCACTTCCCTAAGTGCTCAATCGAAGATCCATTCCATACATTTTGACAATCGACCCTCTTGTCTACATCCTTCCCTAGCTTGCTTGCATAGGAGCCTCTAGTCATTAAATTACTAATAACAATAACTTGGTCCACTTTTATCTCTCTTTTGAATCAAGTCACATGTCAATACTCCATTTTCAAGAGATGACCATATAAAGAGCTTGATTTTTTAGGTGCTTTTATTTTCTAGGTTTTTGTCCACCACTAGGCCTCCACTCCTTTATCTCTTGAAATCATTAGTTTGTACCCTTGCCTAGAAGTGGATGACCTTGATGCCTTATCTCGGGTCCATGCCAATGTATCAGACTCCTTAATTGTTATATGACTCTTCCTTAACTCTGCAACCGACATATTCCATCTAGCTTATCTTTCTCCTTCTAATTGCAAGTATTGAGCTAATTTCCATCCTTGAGACCAGATAATAGTTGTATCATTATTTTTTCCTTGATTTAAGGAGAACAACCTTTGCTATGAAGATCAACTAAGTCACTTGGAGGTTGTATAATGAGATTTCCACATCCCAATATAGAATCAACACCCGATCTCACCCGTGTCCCATTTCCTACTTTCCATGATAGAAGGAAGGTAGGATAGATTGTTACCAATAATAGAAAAAACTAGGACCAAAGCCTTTCGTTTATTAAACACATTTTTATGCTTTTCTTGGGATTTTTTATTCAATTCATAAATATTCGTGGAGCTATATGCTTTTATTTTATCACTTGCTTTCACAAACTATTTTTTGTCAATAGCTTCCATAGGCTCTTTGTTGCTAGTGGTTTCTCAAATAGTTGAATGTGTTTAAGTCCCAACCTTATCTTTTGGTGATCCAGATTTAGGAGCGGAACAAACTGATTAACAGACTGAATACAATAAACACAAAGATATGAAGAACAACACAGATATTAATTGAACAATATCTTCTATTGAATAAATGTAATATGCCGAAACTGTAAAGCTGCAGAACTGAAACACTTGCTCGAATGGTGGTAGCTATCTCTGAGAAGAGATGTGGCTGTTACGTGCATTCATCCGAGCATAATGATTACAATGAGGCTCTAAAGGCCTTTTAAATATTACTCATGAATGCCAAAACCCTAGACATCCAAAAGCCTAACCTTAGGAGGTGAAACACCAAAAATTATGTGGGCCCCTATGGGTAAGTTGGTATGAAAATTTCCCAGGGTCGTAACTTTTGCATACGACCTTCGTTTTAGGCGTGTGATAGCTCGCTGGAAAGGTCTTTTAGAGAACTATACATTACTTAGTCAAACTTTGACTTTGTTTACAGTTTGATTGTGGCAAGAAAAAAAACACTGTTAAGGGCCCCAAAACGGCCCTTGAAGTATGACAAGATGTGCTGACATGAAAACATACAAAATAAGCCAGTTGGATTAGGTGGAATGCCACTAGTATCCATCTGGAAGATGTGTAGGGCTTCAGACAACCCCATAAGTGTAGAACCCACCATTACAAAGAAGTACAGAAGAACGTGTTGAACTAAAACTGTCAAGAGGAGCCTGTTGGAATAGGTGGGTGGCCACCAATATCCACTTGGACTAGTCCTCCCCCCTTAGGAAGCAATGGTCTCTATTGTTTTGAGTTCCCCTATCAGGTGAGGAAACTTCTGCCGAATTTGGCCCCGGGTGAGCCACTTTCCTAGGTGTAGGAGCTGCCCTGCCTTGATAACTCGATAAAGCTGGATCCCTTGCTGGCGAGTGCCCTTAGACTTGTGTGTCCACTATCTGATTAGTGAATGCTTGTTCCATGTAGCCATGGTTGAGCTCTGTCGGTGTCAGTGGTTCTACGATCTTTGAGGTGTCTAATAATGGTGGAAAATATGGCTGAAGGAGGTCCACATTTAACACTGGGTGCAAGCCAAGGAAGGGTGAAGTGTTGAGCTCAAAATAATTGCTAACCACAACCTTGATGATAGTGTAAGGCCCATAGCGAAGTGGACAGAGCTTCCGATGGGGCCCTATGAGGCGCTCCTTCTGCAAATGTAACCAGACTTTGTCTCCAACTTGAAACTGGTGCGGTACTTTGTGTTGATCATGGCGCTACTTGTACTTAACATTGGATTTTTGCAATATCTCATGGCCCTGTTGGTGGATGTGCTGAATCCGTTCAATGAATTTGGTGGCTTTGTCGGTCTCAGACTGAACATGGGAAGAGTCTATCTGTGTGGTGGCAAGAGGTAGTGCAACATCAATGGGACCGAAGGGTTGGAATCCCAACCTCACCTGAAATGGGCTATGGCCAGTGGAGCTATGGAGAGCCCTATTGTAACTGTGTTGAACACAGGGGAGACTCTCATCCTATGTACGTGGATGCTTAGAGTTGTACATGCATAGGATGTGCACAATCATCTGATTGACGACCTCTGTTTGGCCGTCTCTTTGGGGGTGGAATGCAGTGGATTTAGTGAGCCTCGTGTCCAATAGTGACCATAGACTAGACCAAAATGTGCTGAGTAACCTACTGTCCCAGTGGGAGATGATGGTTTGTGGTATCCCAAAATGGACCCACACTCATTTGAAGAAGAGCTTGGAAGTATTTGCCACTGTGTGTTGAAATAATGTAACTGCGAAGAGTATTCTTATTATTATTTTATTATTGGATTAAATCCCCATTGCGGATTAATCATGTCATTATTATTATTATTGTTATTGGATTAATCCCCATTGAGGATTAATCATGTCGGT
>SNQJ01S0045161.1:51051-90826 GCA_010110895.2 Picea sitchensis | reverse complement strand
CCAAGGGTTAGTTTCCTTGTATTCGCTAGACGCGAAATCCCGACTTGCGAAACCCCGAAATAAGTATAGCGTGGATAAGTTTTGGTCTTTCGGTGTTTCGGCACCCGGGAAATCCAAGGGTAAGTTCCCTTGTACTCGCCAGTGGCGAAACCTCGAAGTATGAAACCCCGAAAAGGTCTAGCGTGGATAAGTCTTGGTGTTTCGATGTTTTGGCAACCGGGAAACCCAAGGGTCAGTTTCCTTGTATTCGCCAGACGCGAAATCCTGACTTGCGAAACCCCGAAATAAGTATAGCGTGGATAAGTTTTGGTCTTTCGGTGTTTCGGCACCCGATAAATCCAAGGGCAAGTTTCTTGTACTCGCCAGTCCCAAAATCCCGACTTGCGAAACCCCGAAATGGCATAGCGTGTCTAGAGTTTGGATGTTTCTGTGTTTCGACACCCGGGAAACCCAAGGGTCAGTTCCCTTGTACTCGCCAGTCGCGAAGTCCCGACTTGCGAAACCCTGAAATGAGCTTAGCGGTGAATACAGGCTTAAGAGTGTCGGCTCCCAGGAAACCTAAGTGTGAGACCTCCTGTCTGCGCATATCACGAAACCTCAACTTGCGAAATCCCGAAATAATAATAGCACGGATAAGTCTCGATGTCTCGGTATTTCGGCACCCGAGATATCTAGAGGCAAGTCCCTAGTACACGCCAGTCTCGAATTCCTGACTTGTGAAATCCCGATATGGCTTAGCGTGTGTAGATTCGGTTTTCGGTGTTTCGACACCCGGAAAACCGAAGGGTATGAACTCCTCGTCCTCTTCTACCGCGAAAACCCGGTACGCGAAACTCCGAAAGGTGGAATGCCAGGTTTTAATCCAAGGCATTGTTAGATGTGACAAACTGTTGGTTCCTTTCGGATTTCGGTACTTCGAGAGACCAGAGAGCAGGGGAACACATGCATTGTGAAAGCCGAAAGCACCTCTTCGGTAAGGCCTGTGGTCATAGCCAACGATCACATGGGTAAGGATAAGGGATGGTAGGGTCTGCATCAGGCCCCATAGGAATTTGAGGATTATGTTCCTCAGGGAAAAAAAGGAAAAAGGCGAAAAATATTAGTTCCTGTAGTGGGTGTGTTACAAATTGGTATCAGAGCATGGTTACAACACTTGGCCTGCTTGGGATCATGAACCGGTTGCGCAAATATTCCATTCACAGCACTCTTAACATGAGTAACCCTCTATCTTAACTCCCTTAATCAAAAGTCGAAGTTAAGAATGAAAAACCCCTATTGTGTGTATGCATGTGAAAAAAAATATGAATATTGCGTGGGTTATGAATGTATATAAATATTGACTAACAACAAGCATTTTTCTTTTGCACACAAGTGGACGATCAACCATGGAAAATTTCAGACGTATAGAATGGTGACTCACCATGAAGTGGGGGAGGGCTCCCACAATAGAGACGAAGAGTCTGACGAAAGGAGGGCGGTAGGGACCCCTCCAGACCTAGCTGAGACTGTGAGGAGCCTCATGGTCGAATTATAGAGGTGCAAGGCTGACAACGAAAGGATGATAAAAGAGCAAGAGAAGCAAACGAAAATTAATGCAGTTTTACTGCAGAGCTTATCCGACATACAAAGGCAATTGCAACGTGAACCCGAGACACAGAAACGTGGTTATGTCAGTGGCCACACTGAGAGGAGCACCTTGAGAAAGGTCCACCCCAAAGATAAGGGATAAGCATCGGATGATTCTTCTGGAAAGGAACCTCTTGACTCAGAGGGATCTTCTAGTAGCCGAACTAGTTCTCATTCCCGAATAAATCGAAAGAAGCGAAAACTTTCCAAGAGTCATAATCTCGAAGAGTTCAAGAAGGCCAAACCACCCTCCTTCGACGGTGAAATAAAGAAGGGAGAGGAAGTAGAGGCCTCGCTGCTTGGACTAAAGAAGTATTTTAGAGTCCATGACTTCTTAGAAAACTTGAAGGCCCGAGTAGCCACCTTCAACCTGAATGGAAAGGCTTCCATTTGGTGGGAAGAACTTAAGAATGTACAAAGGATTCACAAAGAAGACCTGTCTTGGGAATGGTTTGATAAATTCTTCAGGAAGAAGTATCTGTCAGAAAAATATTTCGACGAAAAGACTAAAGAATTCTATGAACTCAAGCTGGGGAAACTCACCATAGATGAATATGTCAGTAGATTCCTCGAGTTGCTGAGGTATGTACCCTACATAAAAGAAGAAAAGGCAAAGGTGCAACGATTCATCAGTGGACTACCTAAGGACTATCAGAACATGATTGAATTTGATGAACCAAAGACCCTAGAAGATACTATCCAAAAGGAAAGATATTGTTATGAACAACTTGGGCACCAGATAAGACCTCGCGAAGGCTGGAAGCAGAATAATAGTTCGGGATTCCAGAAAAGGGGGTTTAAATCCCCAAGATTTAAGGAATATAAAAAAAACTCAAGGATGAGCTTCCCAGCCTGAAGTGTACACTAGCAGAACTTTCCCTCCTTGAGCGGAAATAAACTTTCTGGATCTGCCCCAGTAAAGATTGATAACCCAAAGAGAGAACCTTTGAAATGTTGGGGTTGCGGAGAAGAACATCTACTGAGGGACTGCCCGCACCGACAATAGAACAACTGGAGAATTTACAACGTTCAAGAAGCTACCACCGTCAATGACATAGCCAGGAGTGTGCCACAAATTTTTGCAACCTTAGATAATAACCAAGTGGACCACTAAGCTTCAGTGGTGGAAATCGAAGGTATGATCACCAACCATCTAGTGTCTATTCTGATTGATCCTGGTTCAAATTTGAGTTATATAGCCCCTAAGGCTGTTGATAAATGTAAAATACAACCACATAAAAACGCCAAGCCATGGTTGGTACAGTTAGCCACTGGCACCAAAAGAAGGGTAGCGGAGGTCATACTAGCCTGCCAATTCATTATGGGCGAATTCCCCGCCCAAGCAACCCTTAACATATTACCCTTGGGATCGTATGATCTGTTGATTGGTATGGACTGGCTAGCCACCCATAAAGCCAAACTGGACTGTTACCATAAAACCTTGGAATGCGTAAGTGAAGAAGGAAGGAGGATAACCCTTCAAGGGATCCAAAAACCTGTCTCGGTGAGACAAATATCAACTCTTCAAATGAGAAAGTATTGTAGAAAAGGATGTCCACTATATGCAATACAGGTGTTGAAAACAATTGAAGGTGACAAACCAAGCCTCGAAGACCACCCCACGCTGAGAGAATACAAAGATGTATTTCTAGAAGAGGTACCGGGTCTACCTCCGAGAAGGGATATTGACTTCTCAATAGAACTTGCACCAGGAGCAGTGCCAGTGTCTAGGACACCCTACATGATGAGCACACCTGAGCTAGTTGAGATTAAATTACAACTGAAAGAAATGATGGACACAGGCTATATCCGGCCCAGCGTGTCTCCATGGGGAGCACCAATCCTGTTTGTGAAAAAGAAAGACGACACCCTCCGACTKTGCATAGATTATAGACAACTCAATAAGGTAACCATAAAGAACAAGTACCCCTTACTCAGGATCGATGACTTGTTCGATCAAGTGGGAGGTGCCTCTATCTTATCGAAGATTGACCTGAGATTTGGGTAYCATCAAGTCCGAATCAAGGGAAAAGACATCCACAAAACTGCCTTTAGGACGAGATATGGTCACTACGAGTTTGTGGTAGTACCATTCGGATTGACCAATGCCCCTGCCACTTTTATGTGCTTGATGAACAATGTGCTCAACAAATTCCTACACAAATTTGTGTTGGTTTTTATTGACGACATATTAATTTACTCCAAGAATAGAGAGGAACATGAGGAACACCTTAGGCTTGTGCTTCAAGTGCTAAGAAAAACATCAGCTCTATGCCAAATTTAACAAGTGTAACTTTTTCCAAAAACAAATACATTACTTGGGCCATGTCCTATCTGAAGAAGGGGTAGAAATAAACCCTGATAAGATCAGGTCTATCATGGAATGGCCTACCCCGAAGGACATTTCGGATATCAGATCCTTTATGGGGTTAGCAGGATACTATAGGAGATTTATAAAAGGATTCTCCAAGATTGAGTGTCCAATCACTACCCTCCAGAAGAAGGGGATAAAATTCACGTGGACACAAAAATGTGAAGAAATATTTCAAACCCTGAAACATCTACTGACCCATGCACCCGTGCTGAAGATTGCTGATTCCGAAGCTGACTTCCTCGTGTGCACAGATGCCTGTAAGGAAGGGCTCGGAGGAGTCCTTATGCAAGGAGAAAGTTTGGTTTGCTATGAATCCCGAAAATTAAATGAGCATGAGGTCAACTATGTGACCGATGATCTAGAGCTGGCTGCCATAGTGCACGCCTTAAAAATGTGGAGGCATTACCTCCTGGGAAGAAAGTTTGTAGTTATGACAGACCACTGTGGATTGCGATATTTGTTTGGCCAACCAAAGTTCAATGCCAAACAAGCTAGGTGGATGGCCCTCCTTAGCGAGTTTGATTTTGAAATCAAACATATTAAGGGAAAGGAAAATAGGGTGGTTGATGCCCTTAGCAGAAGCATGAAAACAATTCAACTGGCAGCGGTAAGCACCTGCGAGACAGATGTCAAGGAAAGAGTCAGAAATGCACAAGAGACAGACACATTCTTCCAGACTGTGACCTCATACCTGCAACAAGAACCCACAGGGATAAAGTATGGAGGGTACCAGATGATGGAAGGAGGTCTGCTCACTTACAAAAACATATTGTATATCCCAGATTGTGACCACTTGAAGAGGTTCATAATGGATGAACTGCACAAAAGACCCTATACTAGCCATCCAGGATACCAGAAGATGATCACGACCACCAAGAAACAATTCTATTGGCCTGGATTGAAGAAAGACATAGTTGAGTACTTATCCAAATGCATAGAATGCTAATAGGTAAAAGCAGAACACCGACACCCAGCTGGATTATTACAACCTCTCCCAATCCCGGAATGGAAATGGGAAACCATCTCCATGGATTTCATCACCGGATTACCAACCTCGACCAAATAGAATGACGCCATCATGGTAGTGGTGGATAAATTGAGCAAGTCCGCTCATTTTATCCCTGTCAAGTCAACTTGTAAGGCAATAGACATCGCCAATGTATCCATGAAGGAGATATTTAGACTGCATGGTATGCCGAAAGAGATCGTGTCTGATAGAGACGCGAAATTTACTTCCAACTTTTGGAAATCACTAATGGCTGGTTTGGAGACCAAGTTACTATTTAGCACAACCTATCACCCTTAAACCAATGGACAGAAGGAAAGGGTGAATCAAATATTAGAAGACATGCTCATGATGCATGTAATGCATCAACCCAAAAGGTGGGTAGACTACCTACCACTAGTGGAATTCGCCTACAACAACTGCTACCAAGAATCCCTGAAGATGAGTCCTTTCGAAGTCCTCTATGGTAGGCCATGCAACACTCCAGTCAGTTGACGTAATCCCGTAAACAGAGTTACCATTGGACCCAACATGTTGAAAGAAATGGAACAAGTGACTCAGATAAAACAAAATCTAAAGGTCGCTCAGAACCGACAGAAAAGCTACGCCGACAGAAGGAGAACTCCAAGAGAGTTCCAGACGGGAGACCACGTATATCTTAGAGTTAGGCCCAGGAAGAGTTCCCTGAGGATGGGAGCTTGTGCCAAGTTGGCACCTCGGTATTGTGGACCCTTTGAAATTCTAGATAGAGTGGGACTTGTAGCCTATAGGAAAGCACTTCCTCCCATAGTAGAAGCACATAACGTTTTCCATGTTTCATTATTGAAGAAATATGTACATGATTCTAATCATATAATTGACTGGTCTATGATCCAGGTGGAACCAGAGGGATAATTCCTACCAGAACCTCAATGCATACTGGACAGAAAGGAAACCCTGCTCAGGAACCGAACCATTGTACATGTCAAGGTGCAGTGGAAACATTTTGGCCCAGATGAGGCTACATGAGAAATGGAAGATGCCATGAAACAAGCATATCCGATTTTGTTTCGGCACTCGGAAAACCGAAGGGTATGAACCCCTTGTCCTCTTCTACCGCGAAACTCGGTACGCGAAACTCTGAAAGGTGGAATGCCAGGTTTTAATCCGAGGCTTTGTTAGATGTGACGAACTGTTGGTTCCTTTCAGATTTCGACACTTCTAGAGACTAGAGAGCAGGGGAACACATGCATTGCGATTTCCCAAATCATGAAAGCCAGAAGCACCTCTCCGGTAAGGCCTATGGTTATAGCCAACGATCACATGGGTAAGGATAAGGGATGGTAGGGTCTGCATCAGGCCCCATAGGAATTCGAGGATTCTGTTCCTCTGGGAAAAGAAGGAAAAAACTGAAAAATATTAGTTCCCGTAGTGGGTGTGTTACAATTCCCAAGGCTTCTCAGTAGTAGGAAGAGGTGTTTAGAAGCCTTGCTTCTTGATGGTTGGCTTGGAAATGGCACATGCAATGGAATATTTGATATACTTGTTGATGTCCTGTCGAAGTTTTGGCCAATAAAAGTGTTTATGAAGAACAACCACAATTTTCTCCATGCCAAAATGTCCTGCCATCCGACTGTAGTGGGCTGCCCAAATCAACTTCACACAATCGCTTGTAGGAACACAGAGATGGCCCAGATGGCATAATAGTTTGTCCTGAATGTAAAAATCGGTGACAGTCATGCCTGTACCCAAGAGCTGATAGGTGGTGGTGAAGTCTGGATCTTGCTGATAAAGTTGGGGCCACTCAGATGCCTCATGTCCACAGGAATGGAGCACAGTGGTGAGTGCAGCCACGTGAGGTCGAATGAGGTAGTCAACGACACAATTTGAGATCCCTATCTTATACTTGATGTTGAGATGGAACTGTAGGTAGGTGGACCACTTCTGATGGCGGTCGTTCTGCAATTTCCCCTGTGTCTATATGAACTGTAGAGGCTTGTGATCAATGTGGATGATTGTCTCCTTTTCCAGAATGTAATGTTTCTATTAATGACATGCTTGCACAATGGAATACATTTCCTTGTCATAGGTGGGGTATTTCCTGACAATATCTGAGAGTGTCTCACTATGGTATGCCACCGGATGATTGTACTGAGTGAGAACTGCGCCTACAACATAGTCAGATGCATCAATGTCAATCTCAAACAATGGATGAAAGAAACTGATCATATCAGCAATATCACATCTATGAACCATACATGTGACAGGCCGAATATAACTAGCAGTAGGAAGTGTGAATCTTGTTTATTTATGCAGAGATAATAAGACAATCATCAATCATAATATAAACATGAAATGAGCAGAAGTCCAAGCTCACAATAACAGAGATGAAAGATAGGAAAAGGGACTGAACAACATTCAATGGCAGAAACTTATCATTCCTTGATATATCAAAAAGGTTAAGATTCAAAAGAGTACAAATGAGAATTCGAGTTCCAACCTCTTCCCTCTTGCCTCTATGGGCTTAAATAACATTTATAAAATAGTTATCAGATCCTAAAGGAATGGATCAAATGCCTACAAAATCTCCTAATCAAATCAATTACAAATATTCAGGATATAGATCCTATTTCTAAGGGATAGGTATCCCATTCGAATTCCCAAAACTTAGCTCCTCCTGAGCTACCTCATGGCTGTAGAAAATCTTCAATGGATCTTAGCTAACACCTGGAGTCACGAGTCATCACCTTCGGAGCTGAAAAGGAAGTCAAACTTGACCAAACTTCCTTTGCGTTAAAGACAGACTAGTTTGCAGCGCAGAGTAAAGGCAAAAGACTAATAGTGCTACCGACTTCCTGTAGGAGACTGACTTCAAATTAATGCATCAAAAATATTTGAGAAACTGTCTTGGACGATGGAAAGGCTGCTTTAGGCTAAGCATGCCACTGAAGATCATGATCATACTGGTATAAAACAGAGTTCATCACTTTAAACACTACTTATACCTCCCTCTTATAATGAAGATTAAAGGCTATATATGAAACTTCATATGTTTAAGATAAACATATAACATTTCTGAAGATGCCATATAGCTAACTGATGTTCCAAAACTGAAGAGAAGGCTCTGCAAAACTTATGTCATAAACATATTCATTCTAAACCTTGTTATACCATCAATCTCAGACATATCAAAACAGGGTATGTAATGATAATGCATTCCTACACCTTGAGATTTTCCTGGTGATTTCCAAAACTGTATCGTACTCCTCTGTAAGTGATTTAAACTCACATAAAAAAAACTTCTGATTTCCTACCTTCTAGTCCCATAGAGCCAAAACCATCACATATGATAATCAAAAGAACAAAAACCTTGTTCAACAATCCTAGAGCAAAATTCTGGAAAAAGAAATTCATGATACAATATGTATTTCCTTATCTCTAGGGAGAGCTTCTTCATGCTGCTCTAAGATTAGGGCTTTCTCTATATCATCCTTTGGTCTCTCAATGATCTTCCAATAAATGTGTGCATTTGCAAACCTTGTAACAAGGGTTGGGCATTTTAATTTAGATTAAAGGATTTCCACTGTCCTGGCCTATCCTTTAAGTTTTATATTGGCCTACCAGTCATATTTTATTAAATAAACCTGTGCATCAACAAGTTTCCCACCTGTATGACCTCTACCTTCTTTGCATAGGCTTCAAACCCTCAACAAGGAAACCAAACATGCATTGTAACAAGTGTCATCCCAAAAAACTATACTCCAATTCCTGCACAGACATAGAGTAGACCTGCATTATTTGGGGGCCTGATTGCATCTCCATGGACAAGTTTCCATCCAGTTTCTTCTTGGGTTTCATCGTGTGTCTCCAATGATTGTAGTTTGAAATATTTCGATACAAGGTTCTCATCGTAATCATTGCTACCATCCCGGAAAGGAACAAAACAATCATTAACGAGTTTATAATAGATAACAAGTGGATTTGATCATCTTTCATGAGAATATATGTATCCCATCGAGAATCCCATTATATAGAGCTTTCCTTGAACGCCATATCATAAAAAAATATAATTTCTTTACCCTTGTCAACTTCTGCGGACTATTGGTTTATGAAACATAGTGCTTGGTGTTTGTGTTGCAGGTTGTCAATATCCTTTCGCATCTCTCAACTTGCAACTGCCTTAAATTGAGTATTTCTATTTGAGTAACATGCACAAGAAGAGCCAGAAGGCATTTATAGACAGGACCAAATTCTTTCATCAAAACAACACGAGCTGAACCATTCACAATTTTTTTTTCTGAACTCATGCTTCGAGAAGTTCAAAACTCTATGATTTCTTGAGCGCTTGGGATCCCCGTGGACCTTTATCGTAACGAGTTGGGATACCATAAATGCATCCAAATTAACGAATGTGATGTTAGGATATTTAGACACTTAGGAGTTAGTTAAGATCTACTTGGTCTAATTTGTCGTTAGGTAAAAGTGTGTTTCTTTAGTATGCACTAGTATGCATTTGTAGTTAGGCAATCCGACGGTCACGATATGTTCCCGACATAGAGTGATCCGACGGTTCATACTCTCCTCGATAATGTGACCATTGATCCATGGCTTAACGCAGGTGGTCCATGATCTCTATTTAAAAAGAGCATGGAGGGTCATTTACCGATGATGATTGGCGAGAAACTCTCTTGTAAAATCTCTGTAATCTTTTCTTTGCATTAATAAAGCTGCTCCAAGTGGTCACGTTCGTTGGGATCGTGGATGTTTCCACGTAGGAGTTTACCAGATGAAAACATCGGTGTGTTGATCTTTGAATCTAGTTATGTGAGTGGTTCTTGAAGGTGTTCATCCTATGTTGGAATATATGTGTTGTCGAATGTAATGGTAGCCATTTTGTTTGAAGACTCGCTCTTGTTGTATATCGAGATTGTGAAGTCGAGTTACCTCATCTCCATTTCTGGAATTTCTGGCATTTATGGGCTGAAAAGATTGTTCCATTGCATCCAGAGTTCTTGTTTCAGTTAGGAACATTTTTTAGTTTCACTCGAAAAGGTTTCCGTTTTCCCAAAGATCTGACTATTACGATTCGAGAATCACGAGGAGGTATAAAGTTCGAATACACATTTTTTAAATTTTTGCAAAGTTTTGATTTATTCCGGTTTTGTATTTTTTAGGGCTGCTACTCTTTTTAGATCTTCATATTCTCTTTGCCCTTTGCGTCTTGTGCGATCTCGAAAATCAGAAACATATAGGAAAATGTGCATCTTCGGGTAGAAGGCCAACGAGATCTAACCCTTGTTGTCATCGAGAAGCGAAATCTTTTTTCTTGTGAAGAGTTTTTTGGAGCATGCTCTCCAACAACAACAACAACAACAACAACAACAACAACAACAACAACAACACCCCAATCCTCCTTGAACATTACAATATGTTTGCTTCTAGACCGATTGGTTAAAACTGCCTTATTAAGTAAGAGGTCTTGAGGTTAAGTCTCTCTTTTGTTACTTTTTGAAAAAGTTCATGCCAAAAATTGTAAAGTGCATTTCACTTCAAGTATAAAAGTGAATCACTATAAGTGGCTTTATATTTTATTTTAGAGTTATTTGCATTACAGCACCGTTTTAAGGTAACCTCATTGTAAAAAGTGATCCCCACTTCTCTTTATAAAGTGGGTCACTTCATAAAATGATTTACACTATCACGTGGTTATTTGGTTCACCGGTGTATGCTTTTTTAAAGGGCATAACTCTCACATGGGAGTCCATTTCAGTGCCGTTTTTTTAAAACCGCACAACTTTTCGAGATCTTTTCCATCCAGATCATTAGTTTGAGGGTTTTAAATGCGTATCTACACATGTTGGTATGAAGCTACAAGAATGCTGTCATGCTTACCCGGCAACTGCACTTCCAATGGAAGTCCCATATGGAGAATTTACTAAGAAGTAAAGGCCTATATCCAATCGGATTACCATGGGAGCGGAAACAACCCCCCACTAATGATGATAAGAAGGAACAAATGGGATAATAGGAATGATGAAACGTGGACTAATTGGAATGTCCATCTCTCCCGATCTAGGTACCATCTTCAAGGAATTGATGAACCCAGGCGGCTTAGGACAAGATTAGTCTGTTTGGTAAACTCAATATTATTAGAACACAACAGTTAGAAAATCAAATCTTTTGACCTTGAGTCCAGTGATTTTTCTTGCCTTGGAGACTATCTATCTAAGTTTAAAACACTTTCAGGACTTTTATGTATAGAATGCAACATAAAAATGAAGGAACAACGTTACGCCTCATCTTATTATTTCTAAGATGGTAGTGCATATTGTGTTTGTATCTAACTTTTATGCCATAAAAAAGGGCTCTGAGGGAAGCTTATGTAGAACCTTACTCATGGAGTCCTTTTGTACTTCTTTGATTAGAGAGGAAGATAAGCTTCACCACAGCTTGGAGTAATCAACACTAGGTACCTCAAACAAAGCCTTAGTTGCCCAACATAAAGATAAACCCAAGTATTCCAAAAACATCCTACGCTACAACAACAAACAACCTAAGGGTCCCAAACCGGCAAGGCCAAAACTAGGTTCTAATGGTGACAAATGATCAAAATATAAAAGAATACTAACAAACATTACAGCTTTTGTAATAAAGATGGTCATGATGAGTCGAGGATGTTTCAAGAGATGGCGGCCTTAGGCGTGATGAAGAAGCACAACATCGATTATTGATTCCTCTTCTTCTTCTTCTCATGGACATGCACTTTACGCTACGGTTTTCCTTCAATACATCTTCTACTACTACTTCTTCTTGATGAGTGGCTTATTGATTCAAGAGCATCTTATCATATGGCTAAGAGGATAAAGCCATCTTTTAGAGTCTAAATAGATGTAACACCAAGGAAGTATTTGTTGGTGATGATAGATCTCTTAGTGTTGTGGGATCTGGAACAATTCGAATTTTCAAAATGGTCATTTCAATGATGTATTATGTGATTTCCCGGATCTTTTCTTGTAACCTACTCTGGTATATCAATTCACTCATTCAGGTGATGGTAAAACTGTAGAGTTTTCACTTCATGAAGTTGTAATCAAGGATATAAAAGATCTAAACGTATGTTCTTTACAGCTGGAATTGCTGATGATATTACGGGTTGTTACAAGTTTGACAACTTTGGGTCATCGGTTTTTCATCAGTTTTGTTGCTCATACTTGATGAAGCTTGAGCAAACTTTGGCATGGCGGTTTGGTCATCTAACTCTCGCTCATTACAACAACTATGTAATCAACGGAATGGTGGCCCGGGTCTTCCCTCTTGTTTCATGCAAAGATGGTGTGTGTGCGGTTGTGTTCTCGACAAACATCATCCGGAAAGCTTTGAAAAACGTGCCTCTTAGCACACCTCGAGCCCTTTGCAACTTGTTCCACGGTGATTTTTGTGGTCCCTCTTTCTTCTCCTTCTTTTTACGGGTGCAAGTATTTTTAACTTTCGTTGATGACTTTCGAGGATGTACTTGGGTTTACTTCTTAAAACTCCAAAGAAGTGAAGTTTTGACAAGTTTTAAGCCTACAAGGCCCTTGTAGAAAGCAATATGGACATCAAATTCAAGGTTAAGAACAGATAATGGAGAGAATATGTGAACAATAATTTTACAAACTCTTGCACTACGGGGCATCCAAATGCAACACACTATTCCATATACACCACAACAAAATGGTGTTCTTTGAGAGAAAGAACACAGCGCATAAAAGGAAATGGCTAATTGTATGATCCAATCTAAAGGGATTAAGTCTGGGTATTGGGCAGAAGAAATCAAGCTGGCTGCAAATTACATAGTCAATCCACACTCCCAAAGGCTCTTAAAAATATAATAGGAAGAAGCTTGGACTAAATTAAACCGGATGTAAGTCACTTACGTGTATCTGGCAGTATATAGCGTAGGTTCACATTCTGATGAAGCGAGAAGCATTGCAGCCCTAAAAGTGAGAAGTGTATATTTGTTGGTTATTACGAAGATGTCAAAGGTTATAGACTTCTTGACCCACATTGCTAATGAAATTATTCTTAGAAGAGATGTTAAATTTGATGAAGAAATCTGCTGGCACCGCGAGCCTAATTCGGCCGGGTGTGCCTTCTTGACACTGCGAGCCATCTTTGGCCCGGTTGTGCCTTCTTACGATTTCTATTACGGATTCTTCTTGGATGATGAGCAGGTGAGGATGAAAATCCACCTCCGCTTTCTTGACATTCCTCGAGATGATTCCTTTGAATGCGAACAAGCACCAGTTCCACCGCTTCCTAGATAGGTCCGTTCAACGAGCGGTGGTGATCATTGGTAGTCCTTCGGATTAGCGTCGGACATGTTCACAGTTCAGTGAGCCTCTTCTCTTTTGGCTCAAGTTTCAAAGCTCATGATCGAGGGCATTTGTAGAAGCTTGAGGTCATCCATATTGGGATACAACCATGAATGAGGAGTATTGTTCTTTAATGAAAGCGATACTTGGGATCTTATACCTCTTCCAAGGAAGAAACTTGTTAGATGAAAATGGGTATGCGAGACTAAGTATGCATCGGATGGAAGTATTGAAAGACACAAGGCTACGATTAGTTGCCGGATTTTCCCAAGTTGAAGGCATTGACTATAATGAAACCTTTGCCCACACAGCAGCCAAAATGAATTCCATCAGCCTTGTTCTTGCACTTGCCGCCTCACATAAATGGGAGGTCATCGGATGGATGTTAAAGTCCATCGGATGGATGTTAAATCTGCCTTCTTGCATGGCGATTTGAAGAGAAATCATGGAACAACCTCTGGTTATATCGGAATGAATCTAGTCTTGTTTTCGCCTCAAAGAAATCTCTTTATGGTCTCGAAACTAGGCTCCCCAGGAGCTTGGTATGCAAAATGGATAGCTTTCTTATTTCCGGATTCTCTAGATGCCGGTGTTGATCCTAATGTCTATACCAAGAGATTAGAGCCATCTCATCATCCTTTTCCTTTATGTTGTGTGCTTATCCTTTTTGTTAGTGACTCAAAACTTTTAAACCATGTGAAAACCGACCTTAAGAAAAAATTTGAAATAGCGGACTTAGGCTTTTTGTACTATTTCCTTGGCCTCAATTTTGCAAACTAATGAAGAGATTTTTATTTCCCAGTCTAAGTATGGTGTGTGACCTTCTTCATTTATTTCACATGCACGATTGTAAAATAACCCCTTCTCCCTTCGGTCACGGAGTCAAGCTTTACGCCACTTGTACTTCTCACAGTTGATGCCACCACAGCCATGCGATGAGTTAGTTAGTAGCCTCTTATACTTGACTCATGCAGATCACGATCTTTCCTTTGCTGTTGGTCTTGTTGCTTGATATATACAAACACCCCATGAAATCCATTGGAAGCGGTGAAAGGATGCCAGCTATGTTAAATTAGATGCTGATTGGGTTGGGATACATTACGGATTAGGACTCCCTTATTGGTTGGTTTCCTTGATTCAAATTGGGTTTGTAGACCTTGATGATCGAAATTCTATTTTAGGTTATGTTTTCATCCTTGGTTCGGGACTTGTCACTTGGGCCTATAAGACACAACATGCTATTTGTATTTCTTCAATAGAAGCATAGTACTATGCAACAATTAATGTTATTCAAGAAGCCTTGTGGCTTCCATGTATCATTTTAGAGTTTGGATTCGAGCACCAACATCCGACCAACCTTTGGTGTGACAATCAAAAGTGCCATCAAACTCGCCAAATACCCATTTCAACATCGATTAGCAAAACACATCAGGCTACACATGCACTTCATTAGAAGCTTATTCATGATCAAGTTATTGGGGGTGCTTTTTGCCCCCCTCTGAGGAAAGATCAAGTTCTTGGAACATTTTCACAAAGTCTCTTGAAATGAAGTTTTCAAACTTCGATCTATGTTAGGAGTTGAGGAAGATGTCATTAAGGAGGATAGGCTCTAATGCCTCCTTCAGCCCCTGCTCCTATTGTGTCACTATATTAAATCCTTCAATCCTATCCCAAGTTGTTCTTAAGGGGGATGTTGGGATATTTAGACACTTAGGAGTTGAAAAGTTAAGATCTACCCGAGTCTAATATGTCGTGGGTAAAAGTGTGTTTTCTTTAGTATGCACTAGTATGCATTTGTAGTTAGGAAATCCGGCCCGGTCCGCGATATGTTCCCGACATGGAGTGATATGATGGTTCATACTCCCTCGATCTTAATGGCCATTGATACGTGGCTTAACACCCGATTAGTCCATGATCTCTATTTAAAGAGCATGGAGGGTCATTTTGCGATGATCGATTGTGAGAAAGTCTCTTGTAAAATCTCTCGTAATCTTTTTTCTTTGCATTAATAAAGCTCCAAGTGGCGTTGGGTACGGGGCCGTGGATGTTTCCATTAAGGGAGTTTACCGCGATGAAAACATCGGTGTGTTGATCTTTGATATGGTTATGTGAGTGAAGTTCTTGAAGGTGTTGATCCTGTTGGAATACACGTGTTTAGCCGAACATGTGAGCCTCTTCCCATGTAATGATGAGAATATTTTTGCAACCCATACATCAATCAGAGGACCAGGAATCACAAAGAAGTTTTCAGTATCGAGATTATTGTACATCATTGAAAGAGTATTGTCTGGAAACACCACAACATCTATAAATTCCCTTGACAAAAACTTGACACCTGCAAAACCTTTTGGCACTTGTATCTTCTCAGATATTGAAAGTTTTTTCACCAGCTGCTCGACACTAAAAAAATTCAGGTCCGAACCACCTTAGAAATAATTTTATCACTGTGTCCTTGAGCCTATATCTTGCATTTTTCCTTTTGAACTCCTTTTGCTGATGGTGCCATCGATCCTGTAATTTTCCCACCTGTAGCTTCCCCCCTGTCTGCGTTTGTTGACTATTGCTCCAATACCAAGCATGCACTTTACTCTTGCTGAGCTCTTGGCTTTAGTGACTTATGTGTTAACTGTGTTTGACATCCGGACTTGGAGTTTGACATAATTTAGTATGATATGTGATATGGCTTAGACTTAGTATTAGAACACTTCTAGTACACATCACTTTTTTTTTTGACAAAAGATATATATATATATATATATATATATATATATATATATATATATATATATAACTAGGCTTACTAATTCAAAAGCTTATATATAACTAGGCTTACTAATTCAAAAGATTATTTTTTTGATTATGCGGGTTATAGGAAGATGATAGGGTTTAGAAGCAAAACATGATGAATACAACTCATCAAGACTCAATGAGGATTTCAAAATTTCCGACCTAGGCAAATGATTGAAATCCATTGACAATTTTAGCACAAGTTTACTAAGGATGCTTTAAAATTTTGATGAAAAACTTGAGTGCTAACAACACCATTTATTATTATAGCCAAAATGATTCAAACTAAATTTGTAGATCGGATTCTTCGAATTTTATCTTCTGTTTTATATTATGTCTTTCTTGGTTCTTCTGTACACATGCATCACTGAAAATAATTGGATGTTTTGGTTCTCTGCATTGGCTAAGCTGTAAACTTACTCTAAAATTCTTAGACCTTGCCTACATTACATGACTAGGTGGAAACCGTGCTTGAAGTCTTATTACTCATTTTGTCATGATGCAATATTTATGGGACATTATTAGCTCTTTATGTTGTGGCCCAAGTGTGAGGTTTTTATGGGCAGAGATACTTTATTACTTTGAGCTACCCAATTTTTGTGAACGTGCTAAATTCTGATAACTCTATTGTTGTTTGGTGATGAGGGTGTCTTATAGCTTCTCATTTTTTCTTCAGTGTTTTTCTGCTTGTACTCTTTACTCAAAATTCCCGTTCATGACTATAGAGATACTTAATTCCACCCATATTAATTATCTGCTTAAATTTACTCCACCCATTTTATGGTATCTTGATTGTTTGGATATACGCCAAAGTCTGTCTTGGAATTGAAGGTGATGTTGGGCCCTGCATTTGTCTTTATTGTGTAGATCAATTTTGCAGCTGGATTCCTCACAAGTATTTCGAGGAGGACATGACAATTCAAATTTTGTTAACGACAGAGGAAAATTTGTTGATTCCCCCATTGGTCTTAATTAGACTTAGACCATGGGTGGAGTAAATTTAAGCAATGACAATCAAGGAATGAGCATGTTGGGTATAAAGTTAGCAGGAAATCCCAAATGGTTTCAACTCCCTCTTTGTGGATGACATACTAATCTTCTGTGATGGCTCGAAGAGTGATGCAGACATATTAATGGAGGGGCTCACACTCTTCAAATTAGAATTGAGTATGATCATAATTATAGGAAGAATTACTCTAGGCAAAAATCAACAATTAAACATTTTCAGACCCTCTAGTCTGTCACTAGTTCCTTGCCTAGAGTTGTTTGTTTGCTTCATAGGTCTTGATATTGATATTGTATTTTTTTTTAAAATACCTACAAAACTGTCGCTATTGCGACGTCTTGGACTCTCTTCACATCGCTCTTGCCACCTCCAGGACGTCGCTCTTGTCACATCCAAGAGTGTCGCTCCCATAGAAACCACGTCGGAGATGATACCTCATCTCATTGGTCTTGCGACCTCCACAACGTCGCTCTTGCCACCTTTGAAATGTCTGTCTTGCCACCTTAAGGACGTCTCTCTTGCTGCCTTTGAAACGTCTCTCTTGCCACGTTTAGAATGTCTCACTTGCCACCTTTGAAATGTCTCTCTTGCCACCTTCAGGATGTCTCTCTTGCCACCTTTGAAATGTCGCTCTTGCCACGTTTAAAACGTCTCTCTTGCCACCTTCAGGACGTCTCTCTTGCCACATACAAGACGTCAGTCTTGCCACGACATAGACGTCGGTCTTGCCACGACCTAGACATCGGTCTTACGACGTCTATATGGGGGTTGAACAATCGAATTCATGATGACATGTGGCGTAATAGAACATTGCAATATAGACGAACACTCTATCGTCGGAAAAGTGACGTCCTGTGAAATGATGTTTGAGGGGGTCCGATGTTTGTTGTTCTTCCGACAATATAAAGTGGCAATTACGTCGAACGCGCCGTCAAAATTTGACCCAGATGCACTAGTGATTGTTGCAAATCGGGCAAGGCTAGTACTGGAGATGGGCACATGTGATGCTTCAGATCATCGAATGCTCGTTGTTGTTCCCCCACATGAAATTTTCCCTGCCATCACCCTTGGTCACCTGGTTGAGGGCCCATGCAATATGGGAGAATCTTAAAACGAACCGTCGATAGAAGTTGGCGAGTCCTAAGAAGGTCCGAAGCTCTGTTAGTGTGGTCGAGGCTGGCCAGTCACGGGATGACTTGGATCTTAGCTGGATAACCATGTACTCCATGCTCATCAACAATGTAGCCCAAATATTGGACCATGTTCATGCCAAAGGAACATTTTTATAAGTTGGTGTATAGCTTGTGCTGCTGTAGAGTGCTCAAAACCTGCTGAATATGCCGCATGTGCTCCTCCCAAGTTCTGCTGAAAATGAGAATGTCATTGAAATATACCACCACAAAAGAGTTGGTGAAGGGTCTCAATACATCATCCATCAACCTCATGAAAGTGGCTGGTGCATTTGTTAAGCCAAAGGGCATGCCCAACCATTCAAAGAGACCTTTTGTAGATTTGAAAGTGTTCTTCCATACATTAGTTGGTTTGATGGGAACCTGGTGGTAGCCAGACTTTAGGTCAATCTTGCTGAAGAACTTTACCCCCTTGAGCTGGTCAAGAAGGTCATCAATCCTGGGAATTGGGTACCGATTCTTGACTGTGATTTTTTTTAAGGCTTGGTAATCAATTCAAAGTCGCCAAGTCACGTCATTCTTCTGCATCAATACAATCAGGCTTCCACAAGGGGATGAGCTGGGTCTGATGTGCCCCTTTTGAAGAAGCTCTTGGATCTAATGCCCGATTTCATCATTTTCCATTAGCGAACGACGATAGACTGGTCCATTAGGCAAAGGTGCACCGGGGGCCAGATCAATTGGATGCTTGACTTGGCAGTGCGTCGGTACCTCGGTGGGTGAGGAGAATATGTCTCTGTACTCTTCTACGATCCCGTCCACTTGCTTTTGCTGCAAAAAGAGGCTTTGTGTAGAGGCCACGAATGTGGCGATGATCTTCTGCTTACTATGAGCACGGATCACAATGAAGACGAACTTCCCAGTTTGTAAAATGACCTTACTACATTTCTTAACATAGATTAAAGAAATAGAGGTAGGCGACGCTACCTTTGGTATCTTGTACAATTGTCTACCTAAAGTAATAATAACACTACGGGGTTTAGACTCATACAAAACATGACACTTCCACAAATATGGTTGTCCTAAAAGAACATCACAAACTTCAAGGGGAGCAATATCAAACAATACCTCATCTTTGAAAGGCTTGATGCCGTAGGGAAGACAACACCATTGGTTGACACAAAGATCTCTTCCTTGGCGAAGCCAACCGATAGTGTAGGGCTACGAGTGTGGTGTCATCGACATGTCTAGCCGCTTGACGACCTCTGTTTGAAATCAGGTTCTTCTGATTGCTGCTATCGACAATGAAATGAGACAGAGTCCCCTTTACCCACATACGCGAGTGAAATAGATGCTCCCCTTCCTCTAGTTATTCTGGTTCGCTTGGCTGAACTTTGGTGGTAGCGACAGTGGCTTTGGGTTCAAAATCAATAATTCACTTCCCTCCTTCAGGATTTGATTCAGAGTTAGAATCAACCTCTGACTCAGAAGCCTTCAACTTGACCACGAGTGACTGCTTGGAGCAACATTCTTTAGTGTTGTTCCAAGGGATTTTATGGTACACACACCATTTTCCCCGGTCCTTCTTCGTCTTCTCATTTCCCTTCTTGTGTTTCATCTTGGAGTGGTTGTCTTGAGAGTGACCATATTTTCTTTGTCCCTTGCCGTGTGGGTTGGGGACGCTTTTTCCCTGCTTCGGCTGTGAGGAGTTTGTAGATCCAAACTCTCGCCTCTTCTTCTTAAATTTCTGCTCGATCTTGACAACATATCTATAAGTTGTACGCAATGAGGCGATGTCCAACAACTCTATTTCTATTTGAATGTATCTATGCAAACAACTATAGTGTTTGAGCACCAGATGTCACTCAAAGTCTTTGATACCCAATTTGGTGCCCAAGGTATGGAAAATATTGGTGAAATCTGGTATTTTCTGGTCCCTTTCTTGATACAAGGTGGTCCATTTGGTATTCTGGTCCTCATAGCTTCCAATAGGGTAGTAATTTTCTTTAATGGCATCCCAGAAGGAATCCCATGCAGGGGAAACCACAAATATTGTAGATTTCTCTATGGCCCTTTGCTCAAAGTAAGTGTCCCTCTAGTCCTTAACATGGGGGACGACTTTGATGAGTGCAAAAGTAATCTTTTCCCTATCAGAAAAATGGTCCAAAAAATACCCTTTGAGTAG
Source organism: Picea sitchensis (assembly GCA_010110895.2). Lineage (NCBI taxonomy): Eukaryota > Viridiplantae > Streptophyta > Pinopsida > Pinales > Pinaceae > Picea > Picea sitchensis. The sequence goes on along the minus strand of SNQJ01S0045161.1, from coordinate 70,379 downwards.
ATTCAACCACCTATCTACAACATCCGCATCTATCAGTCTTTCAAATAATGGAATATCAAAATTTACCTATACCTTGAAGGGGGTTGCATGGTCGCTTGATGAAGATGCTTCTCCTGTGGGCAACTATTGAAGAATCTGCGCAAAGTTGTCCATCATTTTGTTCCTTTGTCGAGCAAGGGCTTCCTCAAGAAACATTTTAAAAGGATCTCTTGCTCCATGATATTTCTTTTAATCTCCCATGGGTTGATGTCGGGCTCGGTGCGACTGATCTTGCAACGACTCGATTGGTTCGAGTCCCAACTTCTTGTACCCAAATCTTGTCGGGGACATGCATGGAGAAAAATAAATGAAGAGTGGACCGATCTAATACCACTGATCTAGATTTAGGAACAAAACGAACTGATTAACACACTGAATATATTAAACACAAAGATATGAAGAACACCACAGATATCCAGTGAACAATATCTTCTATTGAATAAATGAAATAGGCTGAAACTGTAAAACTGCAGAACTGAAACACTTTCTCGAATGGTGGTAGCTATTTCTGAGAAGTGATGTGGTTTCTACGTGCAAATTTCTGAGAAAAATGATTACAATGAGGCTCCAGAGGCCTTTTTTATATTACTCATGAATGCCAAAATCCTAGACATCCAAAAACCTAACCCTAGGAAGTGAAACACCAAAAGTTATGTGGGCCCCTATGGGTAAGTTGGTATCTCAACTTCCCAGGGTCGTAACTTTTGCATACGAACCTTGTTTTAGGCATGTGATAGCCCGTTTGGAAAGGTATTTTAGAGAACTACACATTACGTCGTCAAACTCCGACTCTGTCTATAGTTTGACTGTGGTGAGACAAAAAATAGTATTAAGGGCCCCAAAATGGCCCTGGAAGTACAACAAGATGTGCTGACATGAAAACATACAAAATAAGCCAGTTGGAATAGGTGGATGGCCACCAATATCCACCTGGATCATCTGGCTTTGCTATATCTAGCCATTTAATTAGGGGATTCCTTTGAGTATCATGTCTCCCTCATAGGAAATTGAAACATACTTTCCTAAATATTTCTGTAACTCCTTTTGGAGTGAAAGTGATTCATAAATGGTAGGCTTATAGCATGTCCATTGCACCAACACAGATTCTCATGTCTCTTATCGCACTGCTATGCAAGCTTAAAAGGAAACCTTGAATGACGATCTTGGATTGGTTTGTATTAACACTTCAAGGCACTACTCCAACAACTCATTAGCACATAGTATCTCTTTTATTCACACAACTTAAAAGCAAAGAACACACTCTTCTTTCCAACTAGCACATACATATCAATAACCCAACACTCAAGTAAACAATGCATGTGGTTTCAGGTTAGAATATAGATGAAGAACTTTGGTGGTTTATATCGAACATAAGGACAACTATAAGGAAAATACTATCACCTAAGACGTACTCCAACCAACTAAAGATAAGTCGATTTGCTTGAAGATGAAACTGGCAACTTGAATTGGAATGCTCACACAAGGAAAGTCAACCAAAAATAAGACACATGCTCATTGTGTAAGTGAGTCAACCAACAATAAGACAAATGCTCATCATGTAAGCAAGTTGACCAACAATAAGACAAATTCTCAACATGTAAGTGAGTTGACCAACAATAAAACAAATGCTTAGTGTGTAAGTGAGAAGCAATTTCATGTAAATTCAAACCATGGTTAAATACCAAAGATAAACCACTTAGTTTGAGGATCGTGCGACCTACAAGAGAGAGTGAGAGATGATGAAGGATGAAATACATTGCCCGTGGGCAAAGGAAAAACACCCAACAAATAATAGAACACAGTGTATGACCTTTGGGAAAGGGAAAGGCACCAACCAATGATACAAATTTGACTCGGGGAGTAAGAGGGTGACCTTGGAAGAGAGAAATAACCCAACAACTTTGAATACCAATTTAACAACTTTTAAATTAATAACAACAACTCCAGAATGAGAACCATTGATTTCCCATCTTCGAAATCACCCAATAGTGGAGGACAGAGAGTTGCTAGAATGTGTATCTTCCATCAAATCACTGTAATATGAAGAAAACCCCCTACACAACAAAGATACTTAGTTCTTAGATCATTAACTACTTAATACATATTAACAATCTATAGAGAAACCATTAAAATGCAACCGATAACTTCAATAAACCACAAATTCGAATTAACACAAAAAAATACTTAACATACAATGGAAAAACAATGCACATGGAGACATGATTTACCCTAGAAAACCAAAAGGGAAAACCAACATTGAATTGGCTTCAACTAGGTTCTTTATTACACGTCAATGAGCATGTTATAGGCTCTTTGGTGCATTTCTATGCTCATCAACGAAGTCTAAGAAATATTCCTCTTAATTCTTAGCCAAAGAACCCCTTCTCCCTCTCAAGGACACATGATCTAGGAGGCAATGTTAGTTAGGGGGATATTTGGAAGGTCAAACATCCACAACCCTTTAGTTCCCTCCAAGCTTGTTTCTCTTCCTTCTCTTTCTTTGTCTTTTTTCTTGTGTAATCTTTACATTAGAGAAGTGATCTCATGATAGTTTTATTTTTTTAATACATGATTTTTTTCTTTGACTATAATATTCTACCTTAACATCACATTTTATGTGCTTTTCTTATGTTTTAATTGAATGCATGAGTGGACATTGATTGTGATGGCATGGGGCCTTTCATGCCAACAAACTTGTCTCCTTAATCGTCCATAGCCTTGAACCTTACCAATGCTGTGGCCAGTTGTTCTTGTTCGGATCCTATTCAAATCACACCTCCCCATTGGAATACTTTTGGTTCCCAAAAGTTTCTGGTTCCTCTCATACCACTTTGCTTTCCTTGGAATTGGTCCTTTGAGACCAATCTACCACATATGTTGCCATCCTTTCTGTTAGTTTTTGTAATTCCAAGGCACTTCTGTATTGGCAGTGCCCAACATCTAGAAGTGACCGAGCAAATGTTTCTCTCTAGTGACTTGACTTTATATAGTGATTTTATAAAGTTAAGTGCTTATATTATTTAATGAGAAAAAGTGACTTTATAAAGTTTGGGTCATGTAAGTGATTTAAGTGAACTCAATGAAAGATTAACTCACGTCCGTTGATCTTGTGGAGCAAGATTGAATCTCATCGATTGAGATCTAGGGTTAGGGTAGTTACTCATTAATGAGTAAATAAAAGCATATTTTGAGAGGGGGGCACACTTTTCAAGGGAGATTGAGAGAGAGAGTGAAGAGACATTTTCCAAGAGAGGTTGAGATGAAGTAGCAAGAGTGGGAGGCATATCCCAAGAGAAAGGGAGGGCACAAATCCCAAGAAATTGCAACAATTAATGACTAGATTTGCACAACATTAGAGAGGGTCGTACATTATGGATTTGGAGAGGACCGTACAGTTGGGTTATGGACAGAAATCGAGGTTGGGTTATGCACAAATTTTGATGTGTTGTTTTTAATGAGTAAAGTCCATACATGAAGGTATTATAGCTATGCACATATATCAATGATTGTTTTGTTGCAAAGAAGGTGGTACTGTTCTGGTTGCACAACTGAAATCTGGGCACAAATTTCGAGGTGTAAGTCTGGTCTGATTTTTTTGTGGTCTTTGGCACATTATTTGATGAGGACTGTAGGCATCGTTTACGAGATAAGTATTGTGCATTCATTGTTGTAATAAATTGCTATGAACTCATAAAATTTATTTCCTGCGAGCTTAATAAGAAAGATCTTTCCTTGGCTGGTTTTCCCTTCGAGGTTTTTCCAGGGGCATTGCCTAGAAATATTTGTGTCAAATGTATGCTTGAATGCTATCTACTATTCATTTATTTCCGCCACTAAGTTTTAGATTGCTTATTCATTTGTATTTTGCGCATAATCTACTGTTGAATTCTAGTTGTTTACTACATTACTATTAAAGTTTTATTGGAGGTTGAAATCATAGTTTCACTAAGTGTTTGACGTTAGTCACAATAAATTTAACACTTTGTGAGTTACTCATTCCTTATTGTTAGCATTGAAAGTCACACTTTCACTACTAAAGTGTAAGCTCAACACCCATTAGAATGTAAATATAAGTTTTATAATAAGGAGGCAAATGGATGGGAAACTCAGGAAGGAGCATCTATCACAACTTACTTCCACAATATGTACCAACAAATAAGGCTCTGAAATAACTTTGGTTAGTGATCTAAAAATGATGAAGACTTGTATTCTTGAAAATATTTGCAAGTAAAATTTATGTGTTAAAATGCAAATGGATCAACTTTGCAACACAACTTTAATAGAATTAACTCATTCAAGATGCATATAAACAACGACAATAACAGTGAACATAAAACACATAACACAACAAATAATAAAGGAGTTCACCCCTCTCTTGGGCTACATCTCCTAGTCCAGCTTCCAATGGATCTTTTGTATTATTTGCTCAAGGTGATAAAAAAATGTGCTTTACAATGCTCAAAATTCCAAATAGGCTTCTCCAATGGCTTCAGAACGTCCAAAAACCCCTAGCTAGGCTTTTTCGACACCTCATTTGGCCAAAAATTGAAGAAGATAGGCTTCCTGGAAGTCCCCCTTCAAACTTGCTGTCTCTGCATTTACAAATCGCACCCTTGTTGGCTCAACCTAGCCCACACACATATTTAAGCGTTAAAACTTAGCACCGGATGTAACTGCGCAAATCATGCAAACTGTAGGACGGTTACGGGCACACCTAGCCCCTAACCGCCAGGGCTATGGTCGTATGACCCATATGACCATGCACAAGTGCAAACATAGGCCCCCGTTTCCACAAGCCAATGGTTAAAGAACAAGTGGCGGGTCGTTTATATAACCGTTGAACTGAATTCAAACCAAAACACATACCTGTGCGTGCATATATGGTAATACATATGGTCATATCGTTATAATGTATGTGACCGGGGGCTGGTGCTAAGCCCCAGCCCGGACCCCCGCGCCAATACATAAAAAATCAAACTTAAATAAATATGAAACCATATATATAAAAAGGATTATGGTATGGCGCGTTGACAATGCAAACTTTGCAAAGGTTGTATTTGTGGGTGGAGGTCACAGGGTCGAACCCGGTGGACTCCAATAAAGTTTTATACAAGTAACCAATAACATGGTGCCACGTGGCATCCCATGACTGGGCCACGTGGCACCGTACAACCAACCAAATACTGCCACGTGTGACAATGTCATTCATCCACATCTGCCAACTGTTTTCCACTCAGCCCTACCACGTGTCGTACAGACAGCCACGTCAGCAGCCATACAAACTGTATGGATTGTACAATCAACATCCTTTTTTTTGCTTGTTTGTCATTTTGAATAGAACACGATATCTCTCACTCCCGACATCCGTTTGAACCCAAATGAGTTGCGTTGGGTTCATAACGACGAGGCCTACGCTCCTGTTTGATTTGAAGTGATTCCGAGCAGTTTGAATTTTTGAGCAAAATTTGATCCCCTGGATTAGTTAGGGTTTAGGAGATAGGATGAGTAGGTGGAAGACTTAATAGAAGAATGAAATATGGCTATCATCTACATCAGGTAGTATGACACACATATAAATCATAACTCTTTGAAATAAGAAATACTTATAATCAAAGAGACAAATTCTGATATATCTGCAAACAACATTACAATAGATCCTCTATTGTAATAAGATACAATTCAATATAATGAATCAATAAATGAACTGTAATTAGAATTAGTAGGCAACAATATGATAGGAAAAAGAACTGATTTTCATTATCCAGAGTATCTTAGGTCTGATACATAAAATAGAAAGTATTTATGCAAAATACACAGTATCAAAAGTGAGTCCTCTCTTACACCATTCGAACCCTGCTTCAAACTTACAATGCCTATCTTATATCTTAGGCCATCATTGATAGCTTTACAATTCGAATAACCACTCATGCATGGGATTCATGTGCCTAAAGGTGGCATGACTACAACTGTTCAACATAAATAAACCATAATGCTAAAATTTAGGCTAATGTTGGCAACGTCTTCAACATCTTCTTTATGGATGATGAAGTGTCCCTTTGAGCACTTCTCCCTTTGGAAAGTGGCCTCTCAACTCATAACTGACCATCATACAACTGACTTGCATCGATCTCTGACACTTAGCAATTGTTCCTCCCTTTAAAACTCCAAAACACGAGTTCACAACGCCTGTCTGTAGCATCCAGTTCACAACGCCAGGCACTGCGAACTTTCCTGTAGCAACTTATTTCATTTGATAAAGCCTTAAAGTGTTCCAAAAAATATCTCCAGTGCCCCAAAATATTATAACAACTTAAGATCTTGATACATGACTAGAAGAGAACATCCCAGGAGATAAACATGGTTTGTAAGGCATAACCATCCTCAAAATTTAAAAAATGCATAAACATGAAAATTGTCAAAAACTGATATTGTTTAAGGAGGTTCAACTTCTTCATTTTTCAACTCTGGAGCTTCCCCTGGTAGCAACTTTAGCCAAAATTTCCATATTTCTCTTAGCTAAATATTCTTTGAAAGGCTAAAGTTTTGTCTTTAGCTTTCTGATCTGAGCTTGATAATATATGTTTTTTCTGTAAATATTTCTGAGATGCAGTGGAGGGGCAAGAATCTTTTAGCCATAACATTTTCCTTGTCAATGGACTTACGATGAATATCCAACACTTCCTTAAATTTATTTCTGACACTCAAGTATTCCTTCCTCATCTTATCAACTTCATCCCTTGCCTCTTTAAGTTGTCTTTTGAGCCTCTTAAAAATGGGATTGCTCTCTTCTTGAGGAGTAGTGATGTCAACAATTTCAACAAAATTTTCAACATCTATGGATTTACCTCTCCTCTGGGATGAAACTCCTACTACATCATCCTTCACAGTGATTTCTTGCTTGGATTATGCTCTGGTAAGATGCCTCCTAGTTTTGACCTTGTCAGCTGAAATGAGTGAAGGAAACACCAAATTTCTACCTCTTAGACCTGTGGATTTGCTTGAAGGAACCTTTGCAGGAGTGGGATCTGTCATAGGTGAAGTTTCCCTATGTGAAGGTTGTGAAGGGCCTCCTACTTCTGTTTCTTTTCTAGCTTTGTCATCTTTACCAGTTATAGTACCCCTTTTCCTCTTGTCGGCTTCTGAACACACTGTGTTCTTTAAAGGAATATGACTTTGTATCTTTGACTGTGGAGTATGGGCAATGTTTAGCTGAAACTGTGATGAAGTAAAGAATGATTCCCAATTAGTGTCTGTCTTCTTCAATTATTCCATCACCAACATATTTATCAGGCCATAATGGAAGATACTTGTGTCTACTTGTTTTAATTTAGCTTGAACCCTATCAAACATTTTTCCAATGCTTCTAAATAGGTAGAATGAGAGTTCCATAGCTTCTTTCCCTGTGAAATGTAGCAACAACCTTATATGGTATTGATATATCAAGTTAAATCTCCCTTCATAGGTAAAATATATCTGGATAAACTTCAAAATTTTGTCAAAACCTTCAATCATATGGTTCCTAGGGATCCCTTGGGCAAGTTGTCCTCCCGATACTCTGGTTTAATAAATTCCTTGGAGAAAACAACATTTAATGTCATAGCCTTGAGCCATTTTTCTCCATTATTGGGTATCTCTGTTGCAGTTGAGATGGATAGCTCTGAAACTTCAAATTCTAATACTCCCACCTTGGTTTTAGTACCATCAAAATTCAGTGCAAACTCTCTGGCCACCTCTGGATGCCCCCTTTGCATATTTTGACAAAAAATGATGCAACCTACTCTCTGAAAGGCCTCTCTGATCAAAGGTTCAAAATCAAGTAGTTGCATGTCATAAGGCTCTGTTCTCACTATTTCACCTCCCTTATGAGTCTTCTTATGCTGTTGACTATCCATACTGATGCTAAGGAAATCTTTCTATGAGTTGTAACAACGGGTAGATGTATGAAAACAAGGAAAATAAGAGACTAGGATTTTGATGGAAAACTGTTTTCAATTAGGCTAACCTTGTATAATTTTTTTTACACAAATCACTTTATGCACATTCAAGAAAATGAGACATGGCATTCTTCAAACATGAGATATAAAGAAAGGAAATCAGAATTTATAATAAGAGGGAGACACCTGTGAATTCTTTGCTTAAAATAGGGTTTTCATGACAATACAAGTATCATTGATCAACATGATAATGCATGCAATATTTAAACCTAGCTCGACAACTGATCAACCACAAATCCAAGTTGAGATGGGTGTAGAGTCACTATTTTTAAATTTGAGCTTGCAAAACATGCAGAAGTAGGGTTTTCAACGAAACTGGAACAAAGGATTCATAGCGCTGAGTTTGCAACACATAGTTCACAGTGCCAGAGAAAAGGGTTCACAGTGCTGGGGAATATCAGTGGAGGAAAATAATTTTGAGTAAGGGGAAGGATAGATGAGGTCTCAAAGGTAATGAGGTTTAATGAGAAAGGTTCATAGCATGTAGGAAATGGATTTGAAAGTAGGCAACAACAAAATAGAACAGTTCGCAACGCCGAGGGGTGAAACCAACAAAAACCTCTCCTTCAACCTTTAAAGAATGTGTAAATTCGCATGGAGTACCTGGTGAACTTGTGTTTGCTGTTGATGTTGCTAAGTTTGAACGAGAATGTCTGCAAGTATTTCAACCCCCAACTCTCCTCTTCATCTAGTTCACAGTGCTTGTCTGTAGCACCAGGTTCGCAACGCCGAGCTCAAACACGATTTGCACACTTGGAGGAAACTGTTAGAAAACTTTATGACATAATCCCTAGAAATTTGTGTAAAATACAAGCTATGAAAACAATGAGATCTTCTTTGACACGATCCATAAATGCAATGATGGCAATGAATGCTTGGAATACTTTGAGTGCGCTGCAAACTCTCCTAGTGAGTTGGTAGCACATAGATCAAATCTGATTTGAAATCTAAACGGGTAAAAGGTGACAAAAGAGGATCTTGCGTACAACATGGAGGTGTGACGTCTCAAGGTGATGATGGAGAGTTTCAAAGATGTGACTTATGAAGGTTTATTCAACTTGCCATGATAACAAAGACATGCCCCAAGGAATCTAAACCAAGGACAAACTAAACTTAGCTTATTTAAATCAAAATTTGAAATATGACTATAGAAAGAGGTCATAAAAACCTATAACTTAAAAAAACATGTGACTCAAAATCAAAACTGAAATGATTTTTGACCCTTACAATTCTATGTGATAACACTTATGCTACAAAATTGTGTCTTCCTTCAACTCGTCTAGAGTGCGTGGTGCAAATTATTCAATATTATGAAGAACTTGATGGTCCTCCTCATCTAACATGGAAGGTTCAAACAACCTCAAATACTCTACATTAACCACTGAACTGATTTTCATATAATGAGGAAGTTTCAACTCGAAGGCATTTTCATTCACTTGCTTAATGATGTCAAATGGTCTGTATTGGAGGGGCTCGAGTTTCTTTGTTGCTCCTTACAAAAGTAAATTCACACCTTGTCCCCAACACATAATTTATGATACATGTGCTATTCATGACTAAACTTATACAATTGCTCACTTTTCTAAAGATGCTCTTGAACCCTTAGATGTATCTATTTGATGTTGTACACGAATGTGCTTGCCTTCTTTTCATCTACTTGAAAACCTGCTTCGTCCTTTCGATGTCCATCCACATTAAATGGAGAAGGAGGTAAGTAACCAAAATAGGTATTGAAAGGAGATTTGTTGGTGGAAGAATGGAGTGCTTTGTTGGAGGAGTGTTGAATGTAAACTAGTTGCTCGTCCCAAGTCTTTGAATGCTTGTTATTGTAGCCTCTTAGCAATTGCATCAACATCCGGTTAACAACCTTAGTTTGTTCGTTTGTGTGGGGATGGAATGCAATGGAATATCTCAACATAGTATGCATTCTTTCCCAAAGAACTGTCCAAAATCTGCCTAAGAACCTACTATCTTGATGAGAAATGATGGATCTTTCCAATACAAAATGTACCCAAACATGGTTGAAGAATAGTTCAACTGTATTACATCTAAAGATTGTCTTCTTACATGAAATGAACACACACATTTTTCTGAAGTGGTCCACCAAAACAAGTAGTCATGGCCTCTATGAGTCATATGAAAACCTCCAACAAAGTCCATGTATATTCTCTTGCAAGGACTACTTTGTTGGGTAGGTGTTATACTCTTTGCATGTGTGTGTGTGGCAGGGGGGGGGGTGGGGGTGCAACAGATTTGACGATCCCTCCCTAGTAGCACTCTTTGTGTCATGTGTAGTGAAATATTTTCTAGGGGGTTCCCAGGGGGGTCCAGGATCCCCCCCCTAGTTAGGCAAAGCATTCAGCTTCAGGGCAGTGCCCTCAAATGTTTTTAGGCAGGTTTTTCTATTTTAGCATTTTTCACTATTTTTAGCGATTTTCTAAATTAATCTCAGATTAATGGATTAGGGTTTTGGTAGTTGTAGAATACTTAAAATTTTGTATATATTGTATTGTGAATGGTGAAATTAATACAATGAAGAGTTGAGAGGTGCGACACCAAGGAAGGTTGGTTTTCTCCTGGTTAAGGGTTTCCGACGTAAATCTCTATGTACTATGTGTATGAGCCATTGATTAATTTATGCTTTCCTTAGAATATGTATACATTTCTTTACTTCAAAGGTTTAAAAATTACATATTTGGTATTGGCAGTGACATGTATAAACCAAGTTTTCGGTTGCTTGGCTTGCTAGTGTTGCAAAGGACACAATCTCTAACAAATTTGGTGCATGCTCCTGCATCTTTGGCCAATACACATATCATTGTATATTTTCTACTGTCTTCGTCATTCCAAAATTCCCAACACTCTGGAAGTGCGCTCTTTTTTCATCAACTAAATTCTTCTATCTTGGGGTATTCATAGCTTTTCCAACTTGTATAATATCTCATATTAGAGGTGGTATTCATTTCCTTCCACGGTGGTGACTGATGTTTGACAGAAAATGTATCTCCATACAAGAAAAACACTTTAAACAACTACTCACACAACTAGATCAAAGGTCAATACACCGATGTATTATGTGGTTAAAACCGTTGAAGAGGAAAACAATCCACGACCCCAACCAATGTGGCCACTTGAGGAAATATATTAATGCAAAATAAAAATATTTTACAAGAGAGTTTTTCATAATCAATCTTTAACAAATGACTCTCCATGTCCTTTAAATAGAGATCATGGACCAATCAATTGTTAAGCCATAGATCAATAACAATTAGTATCGGGGAGAATATGAGTTGTTGGATCACTCTATGTATAGAACATATTGTGAGCGTTAGATTACATAACTACAAATGCATACTAAAGAAACACACTTTTACCTAAAGACATATTAGACAAAGTTGATCTTAACTAACTCCTAAGTGTCCAAATATCCTAACATCCCCTCTTAAGAATAACGTGGGATAGGATTGAATAATTTACAAAGGTTGCACAATAGGGGAAGGAAGGAGGAATTAGAGCCTATCCCCCCTTAATGACAACTTATTGAACTCCTAACATACATCAATGTTTTAAACGCTTCACTTATGTACGTGAATTTGTGAAAATGTTTGCAATTGGATCATCTACAGGGAAAATTAACACTTTAATAACATGTTTATGAATGAGCTTTATGATGAATTGCATTTGTAGCTCAATGTGTTTGCTGCGCTGATGTTGCACTATACTTTTGTTGAGCTTGATGACACTTTGATTGTCACATCATAGGGTGGTCAAAATCTACTACTGGAATCCAAAATTTGAAAGGATTTGTTGAAGCTACAAGGCTTCTTGACTTGCATTAATTGATACTCTATTCTCGATTTCTACTGAAGAAAGTGCATGAGATTTTTGTTTCTTACAAGCCCGAGTGACAGGTTCAAAATCAAGATTGAAAACAAAACCTGTAGTGGACTTTCAATCATCAGGGTCGTTAGCCCAATCATAGTTAGTGAAACCAACCAAAAAAGGAGTCCTTCCTGAATTGTAATATAGGCCAAACTGGATTGTGTATGTGTTGAACCTGCACATAATAGATCTAGCTAGAAAATACCACACACATTTGCAGAGAGAAATTGAGAAAGAAGAAGCAAGAGAGAAAGAATGGAATAATTTTCATTAACTGTAATGAATAATGAATAATTTACACATGATATACTCTGTATAACTCAACCAATGCACCATAGTGGTGGTCTAGAGTGATCTGGACACACACCAACAGTTACAGAAGTGAACTTCCACCTAGTCTAGTCTCTTAGGCAGTTACGGGAGTGAACTGCCACCTAGCTGAGTTAACTAGTCTACCGATCTTCAGTTAACTAACTGAAACAGAGTGAAGCGAGGAGGAGATCAGGGAATCATGGGTAATGCGCCAATATGGTGATGATACTAAGGCTAATGCACATTATTTGGTGATGATCCCAATGTTGCATGGTGACAAAACCAATGCAACATCTAGACTCCACTCAACTAATCAAACTGAAGTGAAAATTGAAGAGAATATTCTCCCTAGAGGAATATTCTTCCTAAAATATATGAGACTGGATAATGACTAATAATGAATAATAAACAAGGAAAAACCTTAGGAAAAATAAATCCTAGGTGTATGTGAAGTAACTCCAACACCCCCCTTGAACATCACTATGGTGAAAATAAAGAATGGGTCCTGAGAATGAGGCCATGTTAGGTACACAAATAGAAAAGATACACTGAAATAAAGTGAGGAAAGAGGGAACCCCCACCCCCTACCCCTCAATGTACAATGTATGTAGAAAGAAGAACTACAGTTCCTAGGCAACTGTGTCCTTCACTCCAAGACGACTTCGCAGAGAATGGAACTTCTACTCAGTGAAGGTCTTGGTGAAGATGTCTGCCATCTGTTCTGCTGAAGGACATAACTATAGGTCGATGATCCCCTCGTGTACTAAGTCCTGGATGTAGTGCATGTGGATATCGATGTGCTTCATCCACTGCCTTTGTTAAGAACCAAATACTTACATACATAAACTACACAAAGATTCAAAGAACAATATAGAAGAACCCCACTTTTATTATAGAAAACCCTCGAGGTAGGGAAACGCCATACAATGGATCCTATTATGGAAGGGATCCTCTCCTGTTCACTTGCCTCTTCGATGGGGCTTCCTCCTATTGATCTACCTCTCTGAATACAATACTTCTCTTCATAAACCATTACATTGCTTGAACCCCTTTATATAGTGCTACCATCACCTAAGAACATTCTAGAGGAGGGATCTTATAGAAGTAGAACCTTCTAAGAAGTCCTCTTACATTTATTATATCTAACTACCATAATGGGCCTTATTTAATAATATAGTGGACCTAGTCCACCTTACATTGAATGGCCTCACTGTATAATTATGGGCTCACTTGCACCCCACCTCCCCCACCTCTCCACTACCTCTCTAGCTACCTAACAATTTCTGAAATGGATCTTTACAGAACTTCAGGGTGCTTTGGTTTTTACACCAAATGACGATCAACCGATGAAACTGAATTCCCAACTCAGTGAGAAAATGTTGTAACCACATAGGCTGAATGGTTATGTTAAATTCCCCTCTATATTTTTCCTCAACTGAATATAGAACAATGACAACTTGCTTCTTACTCGACCAACATATAGGCCCGTAATCAAGACTGAGTGAGTAACCAAATGTGGACTTGTGATCAGTACTATCGCCACCCCAATCATAATCAATGAACCCAATGAGATCCAATGTAGAGTTGGATGCATAATGAATCCCAAAGGTGATGGTGCTTTGTACATATCGAAGGATACACTTTGCAGCCTTCCAATGTAGCTCATTTGGCTCCTGCATGAACATGGAAAATACGCCAACTGCATAGGAGAGGTCTAGTCTGGAGTGTGTGAGATATAATAAGGTCCCCACTAGCTATCTATACAATGTTCTATCAACCAGTGGTGTGTCCCCACCATCCTCAAGTTTGACTCCTGATAGGAAAGGAGTCGGAGTAGACTTGCAGTCTTCCATGTGAAATCTCTCAAGGAGATCTCGAACATACTTGGGCTGAGAAATTTTGATGCCTGATGCATCCTGACTGATCTTGAGTCCAAGGAAGAAGTGTAGCGGATCCATGTCTGTAAAAAAAAACCTGTCATGTAGAATCCTCTTGAATGCAATAATCGCTGAAGTCGAGCAACTGATGATAAAAAAATCATCAACATACATAACTAAGAGTACGAGTGAATCAACTGTCCTGAGCATGTAGACATTCAGGTCTGATTTACAATGTACAAAGTTATGTGACAACAGGTATGAGTCCATCTTGGTATACCACGCCCTTAGAGACTGCTTGAGGCCATAAAGAGACTTCTTCAGTCGATAGGCCAAAGATGAGTCCTGCATAAATCCCTGGGTCTGATCCATACAAATATCCTCAGAGAGATCACCATGAAGAAACACATTCTTCACATCCATTTGATGGACTTCTCATCCCTTGACCATCGCAATGGAAAGTTCCAAACGTATGGAATCCATATTCTCTACTGTAGCAAAGGTCTCATCATAGTCAATTCCATGCACCTGCTGAAATATTTTTGAAACAAGCTTGGCTTTGTATCTGCTAATCTATCCATCCACTGCGCTCTTGGTTCTGTAGACCCATATGTACCTAACAAGTTTCCTTCCAGAAGGAAGGGGAACCATATTCGAAGTCTGGTTCTCGAGGAGGGAGTTTTACTCCTCCTGCATCGAGGATTCCCAAAAGGGATTTCCAACAACCTTGCCATAAGACTGTGGATCTGAAGACTAAACCAAGAAAAGATTCTTGGAGGGAAATGGTTCAGTGGAAGTGAGTGCAATATGAGGCTCCTCAAAATCATATCGTGTCCTCCTAGTATCGGCTGGATCACCAACAAGATCCCCTTCATCCCGAAGAGTAGTCTGTGCCCACTTGGGCCTCTGATTTGGCTCTGCATTTCCATTTGGATTCTCTGACTGTAATAACTATGTATCTGGATCATTTGAGTCCTCTGAATAAAAAATCTCATTTGAAGAAGAGTCGACATGTGAATTCTCACCATCTCCGATAGGTGGATGAATGAAGGTGTTTGCATGCGACTGCTGAGGTACATGCAAGACACTTTCCTCGAATTGGAAACTTCGCTCAATGATGAGATGGTCCGAGGAAATATCAATAACTCTGTATCCCTTCACACCATCGGGGTGTCCAAAAAAGATACACTGTTCTCTGTGGATCAAGTTCTTTCCTCTTTTCAGAGGGAATCCGAGCCCATGCACGTGAACTGAAAATATGAAAGTGGGTCACTTTCGATTTGAGGATGCTCCAAGCCTTGTAGGGGGTCTTATCCTTGACAAATCTATGGGGAGATCTATTTTGGATGTAGGTTGCACAATTGAGTGCTTTGAACCATAGTGTCTGTGGTAGTGACTTTGCATGTAGCATGCAAGATGCCATCTCTTTTAGAGATATGTTTTTCTGCTTAGAAACTCCGTTTTGATGCGGAGTATAGGGAACTATGTGCTGCAACTGAGTCCCTTCCTCATGAAAAATATTCTGTATCTCATGATTGACATACTCTTCCCCTTTATCAGTTCAAAGGACTTCGATTTTCTTTCCAGACTATGTCTCAACTAGGGATTTGAAATCTTTGAGGTGTTGAAAGACCTCTGATTTTTTCCTGAGAAAGTAAATCCATGTGAAACATGAGAAATCATCAACAAAAATGAGAACAAACCTCAATTTTGTGATTGATGGATGTGGAAAAGGCCCCATGAGGTCACTATGGATCATATCTAAAGGAGAGAAATCTCTCTGAGTCTTTCCTTTGTCGAATTTCTCTTGAGGGTGTTTTCCAAGAACACATCCCTCACAAATTCCTTTGGAGAAATGGATGTCTGGTAGACCATCAACCAATATTTGCTTGCTAAACTATTTCATATATCTGAAATTCAAATGCCTGAACCTTTCGTGCCATATCCTACTATTTTCATCAACATGGGTAAGTAGTAAAGAAGAATCTGGTTCAATAAATTGAGAAAATGTATACAATCTAGATTGATTATTTACCTCACCGGTAGCAACCTTGGAATTGGTTTGTATGTCATAGACATCCACTGCATTTGTTGTGAATATGAATTTTGTTTCGGTGCCAAAATTCTTCATCTGATACACAGAGAGAAGATTGATGGAAAGTTTGGGAACATGCAACAAATTCTCAAAGATTCCGTTGGTGAGTTTAATCCTTCCATTGTTGGTGACCTCGACTAGAGAGTTGTCCCCCATCAGAATATGAGGACCTTTGCATGCATCCAATGAATAATATACTACTTTTGTGGAAACTATGTGATGTGATGCTTCCGAATCTACGATCCAAGCATCGGGAGAGGAGTTTATGGAAATCAAGGCATGGCTAGAATTTTCTTTCTTGGGGTTCTGATCTTCTAGCTTCTTCTTCTTGGCACCCTCGGGGATGTGATCTCCAAGGTTGTTTTTCTGAAGCATTTGAGTCATTAGATCTATTTTTTTCTTCATGCATGCAGATTCTGGATGGAATCCTTTATGGAAATATGTGCATTTATCCCCTTTTCTTCCCTTTCAACCTTTGGATTCAAAGGCATCGGTGAAGGGTTTTGAGTACCCTTCCTTCTTGATATTTGCATGAGATTTCCTTTTGTATTTATCTTTATATTTCTGATATTGATGGCTGCCATCTTGCACAATAAGTGCATGCATCTTTGGGCCTTTGATTTTTCCCATGTTGATGAGCTTGGTTTGCTCTTGTGTCAGTGATTTGATAAATTCCTCAAGAGAAGGAATCTTCCAGGTGGATTTAGAGACGAATTTGACTGAATCGAATTCAAGACCAAGTTTGGAGAGAATGGTGAGAACCATTTGTTTCTCCTCCTTAGATTTATCAACCCCGCAATCTTTGAGTTGCGAGAATAAATCCTTGAATTTTGTAAATAAATCTTGGAGATTGTTGAAGCCTTTTGGATCCAATGTGAACGATTCCACCTCGAGCATGTGTCCCCTTATCTCATCCTATTTTCCAAAGAGCCCTTCCAAGGTGGTCTAGGCTTCATTAGGGGTTTTATATGAAGATATGTGAAAAAGGAGATCGGGAGAGATGAGACTGCAAATTGTTCCGAATGCTTCATCCATTCGATTTAGATACTTGCATTTTTCTATGGCTGATGTCGGTTCTGCGTCTGTATTCAAGGTTATCCTGTACAATCCTCTGGTTCAGAGATGTATGATTATTCTATCCTTCCATGCAAATTAATTGCAAGGTGTAAGAATGAATTCTTTTGGGAATTCCATTTTTCCGCTGTCTTCAATCTTTGGTACCTGCAAAAAATAATTTGGTGTAGCTTTGCTTAGTAGTCCATCGGATATGATACCATGTAAATGTGTTGAACTTGCACAAAATATATCTAGCTAGAAAATACCACACACATTTGCAGAGAGAAATTGAGAAAGAAGAAGCAAGAGAGAAAGAATGGAAGAATTCTCATTAACCGTAATGAATAATGAATAATTTACACATGATATACTCTGTACAACTCAATCAATGCATACTGGACGTGAAGCAAATGCGCCATAGTGGTGGTATAGAGTGATATGGACACACACCAACAATTACGGGAGTGAACTTCCACTTATTCTAGTCTCTCAGGAAGTTACAGGAGTGAACTGCCACATATTCTAATCTCTCAAGAAGTTACGAGAGTGAATTAAAACCTAGATGAGTTAACTATTCTACCAGTCCTCAGTTAACTAACTGAAACATAGTGAAGTGAGGAGGAGATCACATAATCATGGGTAATGCACCAGTCTGGTGATGATACCAAGGCTAATGCGCATTAGTTGGTGATGATCCCAATGTTGCATGGTGACAAAACCAATGCAACATCTAGACTCGACTCAACTAGTCAAACTGAAGTGAAAACTGAAGAGAATATTCTCCCTAGAGGAATATTCTTCCTAAAATATAGGAGACTGGATAATGACTAATAATGACTAATAAACAAGGAAAAATCTTAGGAAAAATAAATCCTATGTGTGTGTGAAGTAACTCCAACAGATTGTACCCCGAATATTCAAAAGTATTTTTTTTTCTACTTTTCAAAGTTTTTGATGGGTGTTTGCATATACCAGGAAAAAATACCAACAACAAAGGAAATATCATGATGGGTATGAGTCAAATAAAAAAGGATACCAACTAAATGATGGTTCAAAGTGGCATCCACTTTGGGTGTAGTACATGTGGCAACAAGTTTTACTCCAGACTAGAAGGGAGATGCTGATTTACAATATTTTATGTGAAAGTGGCGAATAAGATCACATGCATACTTATCATTGGGAAAGAGAATTTTCTTCCTTGGTTTGAAATAGTTGGAGGCCAAGGAAATAATACAAATAACATATGTCTATCATTTCAAATTTCTTCTTAAGGCTAGATTTCACACGGGTTAAAAGTTTAGGGTCACTATTGTTGATGAAATAAATGGTAATTATGCTTAATCATGCATTTTGGAATCTCATTAGGATAGGTGAGATACATGGGATCATAACCCTGGTTTATAGCTTATGTGATCCGGATTATTTTCGGCATGAAATGAGAGCGGAGATATAACACAAAAATATTCAGAGATATTGCAAGAGAGACAACAATATAACGGAGATATAGCGGAAATATAACAAGAGTCACAGATATATAGTAATACACGATTTCTATTAATGAAATAAATGTATAGAGACTGTAAAAGTACATAGTGAAAGACTCGCTAGAATGGTGGTAGCTTATCTCTGAGAAGAGATGTGACGGCTACTCGCATTCGCAAGAAGATGATTACAATGAGGCTCTGAAGGCCTTTTTATAATAAACAGGAATGCCAAAAACCCTAGACATCCAAAAAAACCTAACCCTAGGAGATGAAGCGCCAAAAGTCATGTGGGCCCCATTTGGGTAAGTTGGTGCATCAACTTCCCGGGGTCGTAACTTTTGCATACGATCTCCGTTTTAGGCGTATGATAGCTAGTTGGAAAGATCTATCCGAGAACTACAACTTTTGAGTGAGAAACATTGATCTATGATCCATGTTGGTCCCCATTTTCTCAAAAAACATTGTTTAGGGCCTCAAAATGGCCCCGGAAGTTAAAAACTGCTAAAAATAGTAAATTACCAAAATTGCCAGAAACATGTTTTGGGCCAGTTGGAGAAGGTGGGTGGCCACCGATATCCACATGGATCAA
>SNQJ01S0045161.1:0-48273 GCA_010110895.2 Picea sitchensis | reverse complement strand
TATGAACAGAGAAATAACCTTCTAGCAGATTTAACCATTTATCTAGGGCATCTGCATCTATTTGACCTTCAAATATGGGAATATCAAAATTAACCTGTACCTTGAAAGGTGAGGTATCTCCAAAGTGGCCGGTTGATGAAGATGCGCCTGATGCTATCGACAGGCGTTGAAGGATATAGGAAAAATTCTCCATCATTTCGTCCCTCTGTCGTGTGAGAGCTTGTTCAAGCAACAGACTAATAGGATCGTCTTCTCCGTCGATTTTCTTTTCTTCCGCCATTGAGGGTTTCTTTGGTGTGTGAGAGAGATTGTCTTCAATAGAGACAAGCTCGAGACCCAACTTGCTATACTCGGACCTCGTCGGGGACATGCACTGAAAAAATGATCAAGAGCAGCCTTCTCTGATACCACTGATCCAGATTATTTTCGGCACGAAATGAGAGCGGAGATATAACACAGAAATATTCAGAGATATTGCAAGAGAGACAACAATATAACAAAGATATAGCAAAAATATAACAAGAGTCATAGATATACAGTAATACATGATTTCTATTAATGAAATAAATGTACAGAGACTGTAAAAGTACAGAGTGAAAGACTCGCTAGAATGTTGGTAGCTTATCTTTGAGAAGAGATGTGACGGCTACTCGCATTCACAAGAATATGATTACAATGAGGCTCTGAAGGCCTTTTTACAATAAGTAGGAATGCCAAAAACCCTATACATCGAAAAAAACCTAACCCTAGGAGATGAAGCGCCAAAAGTCATGTGGGCCTCGTTTGGGTAAGTTGGTGCATCAACTTCCCGGGGTTGTAACTTTTGCATACGATTTCCGTTTTAGGCGTATTATAGCTCGTTGGAAAGATCTATATGAGAAATAGAAATTTTGAGTGAGCAAAATCTACGATCCATGTTGCTCCCCGTTTTCTCAAAAAACATCGTTTAGGGCCTCAAAATGGCCCCAAAAGTTAAAAACTGCTAAAAATAGTAAATTACCAAAATTGCCAGAAACATGTTTTGGCCCAGTTGGAGAAGGTGGGTGGCCACCGATATCCACCTGGATCATTATGAAAATCTCAATCAAACCTCAACAAATATGATTATTGGATCTCTCTCTCTCTCTCTCTCTCTATATATATATATATATCTATATCTATATCTATATATATATATATATATATATATTTTATCTGAGATAACACAATTTAAAATGAATTAAAAGAATAGACTTGCAAAATAAAAGAACTATAAAGACAACCTTTTAAGTGAGAAGAAATCAACAAATCATTTAATTAATATCAACTCTAAGTTACAATTGAAAATATCTCTTCAGGTCCCAGTGAGCACCTGGACCAGAGGAATATTTGGAACTCCAAGATGTAATTATGACTCATACATGGACATCTAATGTCAAAATTAAAGATTAGAACATAAAACCAGGTCAGATCATTCCAAGTTACATGTGCACAATTGTTTTGAACTCTGCAAAAATAGTGTTAATTAACATTGAATGACTTCATAACTTATAATTAAAAATAAACAAACGTTCAAGAAAATAAATGACCTTGAAGCATATCACCAATCAATGTTTCCTAGTCTTTTCTTTGTTACCTTCAGAATAACCCCGCTGTCAACAAGATAATTCAATTCCAATGAAAACTCAAAATGGAATGAAAAATGATAATCTCACTTAGGACTCAGTCATACGTTATTAGAAGTTCCAGTTCTCTATTTTTTCATGCCCCTCTTTGTCTTGCTCCCATTCTTTTATATCTTTTTGAAGTGGTTAGGTAGTTCAATTACATTTTTGTTTAATAATTAATTAAATTTTATTTAAGAGAGGAAAAAATTATTTATCATAAGGGTAAAATATGTTTTAATAATAGGTGGGGTCCCACTATTGTTTTCTTGCTCTTCAAAAATTTCCTTGTAACTCCAAAATAATATATATATATATATATATATATATATATTTCAACATTAGAAAATATATCAAGATAAAACATCCATCCAAACCATTCCATATCAACAAACACTTGTACCTTCCAAATATCAAAATAGTATGATATTTAAAGTTTCAAAAAATAAATATCACATTTTTATTAGAAATCTTACCCTGTGGACAAGCTAAGCTCCCATTTGCACCAAGACCCCTTCATTGGTCCAAAGATAGAAGTAAACAAATGGTTTCTACTTTCCCTTTAAATCAATCTAACTCAATCAATCAAGCAAGAGAAAAGAAGAATGTGGCGTACCTTATTGCTATGTTCGTCCTCGCTGCTCCAATCCTTGGGCTTGATCTCCAAGCTCCTCAACACAAATGAAGTCCTGCAAAGACCAGAAAATGAACTGTTCCTCATACTCTATATGATTAGATAAAGTAGATCTATCTATTAATATTGAAACAACAATAGACAAGAAAATGTAGAACACATGGATTTGAAGGGAATAAACCAAGTTAATATTAATTTGGAAAACAAGTTACAAGCACTTGCAAGCCATGTATGACGCTGCAACACCTTCTCCAAGTTATCCTCGTCCAAGCCCTTGCACAAATCTCTTACGATCAGAATGATGATACTTCAATAATTTCCTCCCTTCAAGATCAAATGTTTGACACCTGAAATCTTCCCCCTTCACCTTGGAAATGCCTTCAATTTATAGAATTGGGAGACACAACCACCATCAGATAATAATGGAAATGGTTGAGGATATGGCTCCATGAGTTGGGATTTAATCCTAAAATAGTTCCCTAGGATAGGATTTGACCCAAAAAAAGCACTTCCTTTAATAGTTGTCCCTTGAGAATAGTCGGGATGCACCATCTTTCCCTCTAACCACATTGGTGTTAAGGTTTAAGAAATTATTATGTTTCTTTTCAATTTACTAGATAACCATAGCATAGGTAGGATCACCGAGAGAAACACAATCACATTATACACAGTATCTATCCTGGGAAACCCTCATGGGGGAGAAAACCCATCAAAACTTACTTAATATAGATAGCCAATACAATGCCAAGACAATAAACCAAAACACTAGAGAATATCCAACACTGAGCAATGCGCCTCTCTCTTCCTCCTTCTCCCAACTACATCTACCAAAATTTTGCACTGGATAAGAAAATGAGTGAGTGAGATAATGAGGTATTGACTTCCTTTATTTATACAAACTGACAAGTGATGGAAAGTTGTCTCTTCACTGGGCAGGGTTGACTTGTCTTCTTAGTGGTTAAAACCACTTTAATTATCCTGGGGGCTAACTTCTCAATTTGCATATTATATTTAGGGTTTGACCAATCCACAAAAGGGGATTTGGTCAATTACAATTCCTGACATGATCAACACACAAAACAATATTGATGTAATGAATAATAACTCAATAATAAATAGAATACTCTTTGTAGTTACAATATTTCAACACTCCCCCTTAATAATAAGGGTATTCTACAACATCATCAAGAGAGAGAGAGAGGATGACAACATCAAAAACATTTGGAACACTGAATGGAATATTTATAAATCATTGGAAGTTTTTCTTCATCATCAATATCATCATCCACAACAGGGAGTTGGGATGGCATCATCAACATATACATCAACATGGATTAGTATAACACTAATACATCATCATTATCTATAAAAAAACAAGGCTGATACAACATCAACAACAAAAACATCACAACACGAAGTCTGGAGCATCATCAACATCGACACTAGGCTGGAAATATTTAGCATGAAGCTGGCATCTCAACAACATCAACACGAAGCTGGAAATATTCAACACAAGGCTGGAATCAAAACAACATCTGCACGAAGTTGGAAATATTCAGGACAAGGCTGGCATCACAATAACATCAACACAAAGCTGGAAATCTTCATCACAAGGCTGGCATCAACACTACTTCAACAATATCAACACAAATCTAGAAATCTTTAGCATGAGACTGGAATCACAACAAAATCAACACGAAGCTGGAAATATTCAGCACAAGGCTGGTATCACAATAACATTTTCACAAAGTTGGAAATATTCAACACAAGGCTGGCATCACAATAACATCAACATGGAGCTAGAAATCTTCAGCACAAGGCTGGCATCAACACTACTACCCCTTTCGAGGGAGGTCCCTTCGGACTACACCAAGATTATTTCGAAAGTGATCAAACTTTACACGAGACATAGGCTTGGTCAACACATTTGCAACTTGTTCATTTGTGCTAACATACTGGAGCTTTATGGCTCCTCTCTGCACCATATCACATATGTAATGATATCGGATTTAGATGTGTTTTGACTTGTCATGGAACACAAGGTTCTCTATCATATTTATACAACTCTGGTTATCACATAGAATCACGGTTGCTTCCATCTCCAGATCGAATGGACCTGTCAAAAACTTCCGAATCCATATGGATTCACAACTGGCGGAACATGCAACAATGTATTATGTTTCTACCATGTTGAGAGAAATTAATTGATTGCTTCCTACTCTACCATGAGATCATGGTTGACCCCATATTGAAACAACATCCTGAAGTTCTCTTTCTGTCAGAGACACTTCCAGCCCAATCTGAATCGGTATAACCACTCATTCTGAAGTCACGATGTCCATTATAAATGGGACCAAAATATGATGTACCCTTGAGGTAGCTCATCACATGTTTTGCAACAACCAGGTGAACACATATGGTCTCTACCATAAATTGACTCAAGGTGTTCAAAACAAAACATATATCTATCCTGGTGTTCATCAGATACATCAACGATCCAATGATCTGTCTGTACAACGTAGCATCAATCAATTCTGACGAAGTGTCAACCAAGAGATTGAAATTTGTTTCCATGGGCGTATTCATGGATTTGAACTCCAACATATCAAACCTCTTCAGTATTTCAACTGCATACTTCCCTAGGTTAAGGAATATCTTCTCTGGGCTCTGCCATAACTCAAGACCTAAGAAATAGTGCATTAGGCAAAGCTCTTTCATCTCAAATTCTGCAGTGAGATTCTTCTTACAATCAATGATGATCTTTTCTTCTCTAGTTAGAAATAAGTCGTCCACATAAAACAATAACATAATAGGCTCATCATCCATAACCTTGAAGTAAAGGTTAGAATATGCTTTACTCTTGGTAAATCCCAAGCTCGTCAGGAAATTGTCATTTCTTCCATACCAAGCTCTAGGAGCTTGTTTCAATCCATATAGAGTCTTCTTCAATTTGCATACATGAGTCTTTCTGTCTTCAACTTCAAACCCTTGAGGTTTTTGTATATACACTTCCTCTTCTATGACACCATTTAAGAAATCTATTTTCACATCCATCTGGTGTAACTTCCATTTCATCTTAGCTGCAAGGGATATGTTGGTTCTGATTGAAGTGTATTTGGCTACATGAGCAAACGTCTCTTCATAGTCAATGCATTCCTTTTGAGAAAAGTCATGAGCAACAAAACTTTCTTTATATTTCTCAATACTTCCATCAACAATATGTTTTATCTTGTATAGCCATTTGGAAGATACCACATCCTTTCTCTTCGGTCTGGAAACTATTTCCCATACATCATTCTTTATAATGGATTGGTATTCTTTTGTCATGGGATATTCCCATTCTTTCTTCTAAATGGATTCTTCAAATAAAGTAGGCTCCTTCTCTAAGAGATCATACATCAAAGCCATACAACTGGAGAATGACTTGGGTTTCTTGACTTGTCTCATGGTTCCTTCAGGGGCACCATACTTCTCTCAATCTTCAATAAGTTCTCCTTCCCATGCTGGATTTCTCTCGTGGGAGATCGTCATCTGGGGAGGTTCTTGAGATTATATTATGTCATGATATTCTAGAATCTCCTCATAAGGGGAAGTTATGACTTCCATCACTCGTTCTGCAACTCTGGGAGCCACATGTTCTTCTTCATGTACTTCTTCAAGCTAGAATCTTCTTGATTTATTGAGTGTTGCATCTTCATCAAAGGTTACATCTCTGCTGATCTCAATATGATGGTAACCTGGTATGTATATTCTGAATTCCTTGGATACCTCACAGTATCCAAAAAATGTTCCCTTCTTTCCTGAAGGGTCCATCTTGGTTCTCTTCTCTTTCGAAACGTGTACAAATAAGAGACAACCAAATATTTTGAGATGGATTACTTCTGGCTTCTTTTCGGAGAACATCTCTTCAGGGGTCTTGAATCCAAGTGCACTATGGGACAATTTGTTCTGTACATACACTGTTTTTCTTGCTGCTTCTGCCCATAAGTGCATTGGAAGATATTGATCATGGATCATAGTTTTCAATGCTTCCATTATAGTTCTGTTCTTTCTTTCTGATACACCATTTTGTTGAGAATTGTAGGGAGTGGTGAGATCCCTCTTTATCCCAACATATTTACAAAATTTTACGAACTCTTTTGAGGTGTATTCTCCTCCATTATCTGACCTGAGTATCTTGATATTTCTTTCATGGAGATTCTCTATCAAGGCTTTGAATTCCTTGAATTTACCAAACTCTTCATCTTTTGATTTAAAAATGTAAACCCACATTTTGCAAGAATAGTCCTCAATAAACGATACAAAGTATACATACCCACTGATGGAGGTTGATGGTATTAGGCCACATACATCTGAGTGAATGAGCTCTAGGACTCCTTATTCTTTATTGCCTCTCTTCGGGAAATGGTTCTTGATGTTCTTTCCTTGAGCACATCCGTTGCACACACCTTCATGGCCAGCTTTGAATTCTGGTGGACCTGTGACTTCCTTGCTTACATATGGTAATGCCTTGTAGTTAATGTGAGATAGTCTTCTATTAAAAAGTTCACAGGGATTCTCAATGGAATGAGTCAAGGTTGCTTCTGAGTTACATTTTAGCTTATACAAGCCACCTTCTTCTTTTCCAATAACAATTGCTTCTTCCATGGTTTTTCCTTTGGGCCACACAAGAACTTATCCATATATGAAAGAAAATCTGAAGCCTTTCTTATCTAAAGATGAGATAGAAAGTAAGTTCTTTGTTAAACCTGGTACATATAGTACATTCTTCATCTTCATTAGGGTTCCTGAATCAAGTTTGTAATTTGATTCTCCTACTTTGATAGGGTATTGATAATCGTCTCCAAGTGTAACTTTCTAGGGAAAGTTCTTTTCTGTAAGGTAAGAGAGAGTTTATCTTTGAACTGTCATGTGCTTGGAAGCACCACTATATATGAACCAAGTGTCCTCACCAAGTGACACTGATCCTGCGAGGGAAAATATTAAGACATAGTCTTCAATATGTTCTTTTATCACCTTTGTGGGTGGATTTGCATCTTCAACTCTGTGGGCATGGTGCCTCTCGTTTCTCTTCTAGCTGGAAAATTCTTAACAATATGTCCCATTTTGTCATAATGAGGTGCACTTGGATGAGGCGAGTAGCCTGGTGCAGTTAGATTTCAGAAAATCCAAATTCCCCCCCTTCAAACTGGACCAACGGAATTCTGGACTAGTACTTCTAGTACTGGTTTTGGTTTCCTGGTACTTTTGGTTTTCTCGTACTTTTGGTTTTCTAGTACTAGTCAAAACTAGGGTTTGAATTTTCAGAGTATCTGACCATTGAAAAGGTGCGCTCAAGGTGCCAAAGAGTTCCCTAGGCCAGGGAACACTTTTCTAGATGGTTTTTAGGATGATATTCCTCTTCCACAAAAATACCTAATTTTCTTGTATGACAACAATGCCGTTTTTATTTATCCAGTGAAAGATGATCTCTTCAATTTATCTCTGATACCATGTCAAGGTTTAAGCTATTATTAGGTTTATTTTCAATTTACTAGATAACCATAACATACGTAGGATCACTGAGAGAAATACAATCACAAGATACACAATATTTATCCTGAGAAACTCTCATGGGGGGGAAAACCCAAAAAACTTCCTTAATATAGATAGCCAATACAATGCCAAGACAATAAACCAAAACACTAGAGAATATCCAACACTGAGCAATGCGCCTCTCTCTTCCTTCTTCTCCCAACTGAAACTACCAAAATTGCGCACTAGATGAGCAAATGAGTGAGTGAGATAATTAGGCGTTGTATTCCTTTATTTATATAGACTAGCAGGTGGTGGAAAGGTGTCTCTTCACTAGGCAAGGACGACTTGTCTTCTTAGTGGTTAAAACCACTTTAATTATCCTGGGGGGCGACTTCTCAATTTGCATATTATATTTAGGTTTTGACCAATCCGAAAAATGGGATTTGGTCAATTACAATTCCTGACATGATCAATCCACAAAAGGGGATTGATCTAATGAATAATAACTCAATAATAAATAGAATAATCTATGCAGTTGCACCATCTTTCCCTCTAACCACATTGGCGCCCCCTTAGAGTGAGAGACAAAGTGCCACTGGTGCCCCCTAAGAAAGGAAGGGGGAGAAATAGTGCTCCCTCAACATGATTAGGGGAGTGCCACCCTTCTAAAATTCCCCAAAATGGTCAAACTTTCTAAGAAAAAGGTGTGGTTTCGGACCCCAAATGGTTTTTTTTCTCTTCCAAAATGACTTAGGGATTTAATGTATTTCATGGTGTTAAACGAGTTGTGACACTTAACAAAGTGAATGCGACACTTGGTAAGGTGCATATGAAACTTGAGATAGTGCACATGAAACTTAACAAGGTGCATACGTCACTTTGAAACACTTAGGGTGCGACACTTAAGTGTGACATTTTGATGTGTAACACACATGCCTCCTATCTGTTCCAAAATAAAGTATCAAATGTCTAGAATAAAACACTGTTATGATACAAATTAAAAAAGATGAGGGTATTTGTTCTTGAAATATTCTTCTCTTTCTTTCCTACCTTCAGACACATCTAGTCTAATATTTAGTACGTCCTCAAGAAAATACTTTTTCTCTTCGTAATTTCTTACTTCTAGTAGCATGTCACTGAAGACAATTTCCTTTTTACTACTTTCTTCTTTTGTTGGTTGTTGTTTTGAGTGTACAAAGGATGACTGAGATGACTCTATGCTAGGGGAAGTATTAGGTTTATTTCCTTTATCTAACTGAATTTCATGAGAGGGCACTCTATGGTCCTTGAGAGGAGAACAAGTTATGGAAGTAGTGAATGTAACAAATGGTGTTGTGTGAGGAGGTAGAGGGGGATTGGCAGGCCACTGTACAATACCAGAAGGAGGTTTCATTGGGTTATTATTCCAACCATCTTTCACTGGTTAAACATGAGGTTCGATAAATTCCATGATACTGGGATGTGGCTGCAAAGGTACACTAGGAGGAGCTGGGGGTTGAGGTAAATCAAACTATCCACCAAGGTTTAGGTTACCAATTTGCACTAGTTGGTTAAACTCGTCTGAATTTGCATCAACATGGATAGAAAATCTCATCCTATGATGCCTCCCTTGCTTCTAAAATGCATTTGGCATTCCAATTCTTCTCCTTCTATTACCTCTATTACCTCCTCTTTTACTCCCTCTACTAAAGAAGCTCATCTAATTATCATTATTATTTCAATCAGTTCAAAATATTTAGAGTATAATACAAGACTAAACATAATAAAATCTCATTAAAAAACTTGTTAAATTTGTTTTAATTATGGATATGAATACAACATGATAAATCAAGCATAAAAGAGAGAAATGGAATAAGAATAATGTACTAAGGGGAAGAAAAAACTTATTCATCATCAATCTTTTCATTTCCAATTCTCATAAGTTGGTTTTGATCCTCTTAAATGCTTCTTTAAATACTTCTTTGTATATGAATAGTTCAATATCTCTTTTATTACATGAACATGGGTGAACATGGGAATGCAATTATGCATGAATGGGACATATGATAAAGGGAGCATGCCTATGAAAAATGATATCCATAGAATTCAAATCTTCAGCCTGCAAGACTAATCTAAGAGAGGTAAGTTCAAGTTCAACATGCATGAGGGATTCTTGGCCACATAACAACTGAAAAGGAGTATGAACTTTACTCATCTTAGTGGTCATATGATCTGTTCATAAGGTGTAAGTCAGTAAGGTGTGCTATTAGCGAGGTTTGCATTAATGATCCACTTGAGAATTTTAACCAGATTTTTATTCATTGACTCAGCTTGCTCATTTCCTTGATGGTAATAAGTTGATGAAGTGAAATTTTTCACTCAAAATTTATTAAGGAATTGAGTCAATGTTTCAGATATGAATGCTAGCCCATTATCATAAATAATCTCAATTGGAAGACCAAATTGAGAAAATATGTTTGTTTCAATAAAGGAGATTACTTGTTCATCTTGCACATGCTTAAGAGGAATTGCTCCAGTACACTTCATAAAGTAGTATGTGGAAGTTAGGATAAAAATATGACCTGCGGAAGATGGAGGATTAATTGGTCCAATAGAGTCTAATCCCCATTTAGAAAAAAAAAATCAGGTAAGACTGGATGTAAAGGCATAACATAGAACTTTTCCTTACTGCCATACTTTTGACACTCGACATAATCTTGTACAAACTTATATGAATCCATAAATACAAAAGACCAATAATAACCGATTCTTAAGATTTTATGTGAAATGGATTTGGAAGCAAAGTGTCCACTGATATGAATTTCAGAATCTGTCGATCCATGAATTTCTCTCAAAATCATTTGGGCTGCTATATCATTGACACAAAGTAATAGAAGTCCATCAACAATTCTAAGGAAAAGTGAAGTATTCAAAATTATGTATTTTGAGGCCTCAAGTCAAGTCCTCCATTATTCATGGTGCTCAAGATTATCATGAAATATTTCATATTTCAAATAATAAATTATGTCCCGATACAAGGGATGTGCTGCTAGATCAACATTACCATATTCAATTAGGAATAATGCATACAAGACATCTTCATTATTTTCAGAAGAATATCCTGGTTTAGGATGCCGAGGCAGGTGTAGATATAGATCATGTCTCTTGATTGTATTAGAAGTTGTGATCATGAAATCATATTCTTGGATTTTGACAATCCAATGTGCAAGCTTTTCAGAAAAGTGTGTTTGTGAAAAAACAATTGATTGCAGGTAAAGGGACTTTTAATTGAGTATACTTGCCAATATTGAAATGACAACATTTCTCAATAACTTTAACAAGAACAAATGTATATTTTTCTATTAAAGTATATTTGAATTCATCTTTAGATAAACTTTGACTCATGTAAGCGATTGGCTGCTCATTATTATGATCATATTTATAAAGAAAGAATTACAGAAATAAATTCTTCAATAACATTAGTATATATGCTAAAGTCTTTCAAAAAATTAGGTTTTGTAAATACTGGTGTAGAACTAATTGAATTTTTAATTTCTATAAAATACTTCTCAGTAGTACCAATCCAAGAAAAATCTCGACCTTACTTTAACATGTTATGAATAGGTTTTACCACTCTAGTAAAATTAGGAATAAATATTTTGACGAAATTTATCTTACCCATGAATGATTGAATTTCATTTTTAGAAGATGGAGTTTGAAGATATTAAATGGAAATGACTCTCTCCAGATCAACACTGATGCCTAAATTAGATACGATATATCTAAGGAGTTTTCTTACACTTACACCAAAAATGGATTTTGTAGTAT
Organism: Picea sitchensis; assembly: GCA_010110895.2. NCBI lineage: Eukaryota > Viridiplantae > Streptophyta > Pinopsida > Pinales > Pinaceae > Picea > Picea sitchensis. Next base: position 36,672 of record SNQJ01S0045161.1, on the reverse strand, counting down.
TCAAAGACATAACAATTTTTTTGCAATGGAGAAAAACTTGTCTAAGATGATCAAAATAATCTTCTCGGGTTTTAGAATATACAATTAAGTCATCAAGATAAATTTGAATAATTTTACCAATCAGATCATCTAAAGTTGTTTGCATATCTCATTGGAAGGTAACACCTACATTGATCAAGCAAAAAAGAATACGCTCGTAAGAAAAGGTGCCCCAATGTGTAGTGAAAGTAGTTTATATTTTTCAACTCTGTTGACACTGATTTGATTATATCACGAGAAACCATCAAGAAGTAACATTATTTGAGATATTGCTACTTGTCATAAAATCAATTCCATATTAGGTAGAGGAAAATTGTCTTTAACACTCTCCTTATTTAAGGCACAAAAATTAACACATAATCTAATATCTCCATTCTTTTTTCATATCAGGACAAGATTTGAAACCCATTTTGAATATTTAACAGGGAAAATTATGTGGGAATTTAAGAGCTTCTCAACCTCTTTTCTAATAGTTTTTTCAAGTGTAATATTTATTGGTCTTTGTCATTATCTTATTGGTTTTGCTTCTTCTTTGATAGGAATTGTGTGTTGTATCACACTTGGGTCAAAAACCACACAAATATTCATACGACCATGCAAATTTTGATTATTTGGGTTGGTTTTCATTGATGTCAATCCTTGAATAAAGTCCGGTAGAAAATTTCGTTAGCACAAAGGTTTGCGTAATGGACCCAAGTTTGTTTGATGTATAATGGTATGAGTTTTAATATATTTGAAGAAGACTATTCTATATGGATAGTACATGTCATGCCATTTCCGGTGGTATGTGGAACATCACATAAATCCTCACGGTTAGAGAGTTATGACCATGTGAAGTTGGAGAACCTTCATGAGTCATCAAGAAGCCCCAAAATGTCAAAGTAGTCAAAGTGGTTGCAAAGAAAAAATTACTTAAATACTAAAGTGAAGTGATGAGTGTACTATAATTCAAAGTGGATAGAAAATAAATTATTTAAATAATAAAGTTAATGGAGAAATTACTAAGTGGACAAGTGGTTAGAAGTGGGTTAGCTCTAAAATAAAGACATTGGTTTAAGATGGTTAGAAGGTAACCCCTTGAGGAAGCTACATAAAAGTATAAATAAGAGGCAAGGGTCTCTCATTTAATCACACTTGATCATATTGAATATCTAAAAGTGACTGAGGTAACCAAAGGATATCTAAGGCAAATTTCAGAGGGAAGGTGAAGTAAAGAAGGCCAAAATTCAAGGGAGGATAAATTCTTTTGATGATGCTTTCTAAGGTATGTTATTTACAGGTCATCTCACCATTTTCTCAATAACATTTTTTATAGAATGATTCAGACCACCAAATATGGAGGCCATTGAGGAAACATATCCAAGTAGCTGTGATAAAAATTTCAACTTTTGGGCCGTTGTATTTTTGGAGTTACACTCCGTGGAAAATAACCTTTGTGGCTAGTCCTGAAACTAGTCTAAAACATGTGTTTCAGGTAAAAACGTCATAAATTATTCATAGCGAATCCAAATTTAGTAAGAGAAAATGTATTGGTTAGATACAATCTATAGTATTTTGTGTACTATTTTCAGATCCATACAACAAATATTCCGTGCGGGGCACGCTCTACAAGTTTGCTCTCTAGAATAAGACAAAACTCAACAAGGTATGCCATTTTTTCTATAACTCCTTTTCCGAGAGGTTCTAAGCAGTGAAACCTGGAGGAATTGTATAAAATAAACTGAAGAACATTATGTACTATTTTTAGATCTTTATTCATTACATGTACATAATTATGATTATTTCAAGTTAGGGTTGTTGACTAATCCAAAATTAGTCATGTGAGACTAAAGTAAAATTTGATGAAAATGCTAGTCTCTTGTTGTTAAAGTTAAGGAAGGTTTGCAGGTATGTGATCATATACACCAGGTCTATTATAGAGTTACAAATAAGATTTGGATGATGAAATTGATGAGGGATTTTGGTTGAGGTACATGTTGGGTACATGGTTGAGACAAGTAGTTGATGAGGTTGCATATACATGAGGTGTATAGTTGATGATGTTGGTACATATTGATGAGTCATAGTTTATGTGTATTTGATGCATGAGTGGTACATATTTGGTGCATGGTTGATGCACTCGTTGATGGTACAGGTTGAGGTACAACTTGGTGTATGGTTGATGCACTTGTTTATGGTATAGGTAGATTACAATTTATTTGGTATAGGTTGTTACAGGTTGATTACATGTTGATTGGTATAGGTTTGCAACAATATATCTCATAGTGATAATGTGGCAGTAGTTCCATCATTCTACTTATATTTCAGGGTGGTTGGACGAGGCAAGGAAATGTGGTTTTATCCACCTTCCGATTGTAGCCAAAGAACATAGGGGGTTATAGTCTCCTTCTGGTTGTAGCCATAGAATTGGGGAGTTGGAGCTTCCCTCAGGTTGTAGAAAGAGAAACTAGGGGGTTGGAGCCTCCTTCAAGTTGCAGCTAGAAAACAAAGGAAGTTGGTGCTTCCAATGATTGTAATTCTTAAAGACATATATGAAAAATCATTTTGTGGTTTTCTCCCGCTTTGGGTTTCCACGTAAAAACACTGGTGTACCGTGTATGTGTATGATTGCTCATTTTTCCATTATTTATTTACTCTGCAACTATTGGATGATAATGCTACATTGATATAACTCTTGCATTTTATGGTTAAAAAGTATTCAATTTCTCTATTACTGATTCACCCCCCCTCTCAATAATCCAACAATTGGTATCAGAGCAGGTTCCTTCAGAAATCAGTTTAACCACTGGAAGTAGATCATGGATTATTCCGAGAATGGAGTACCACTGTTTAATGGTCAGAATGGGTTAAAGTATGAGATACAACGCAAAAGGACATAAGTATTTTTATAGGAATAGGGGCATTATATTTTTCTATCAGTCGTTACAGGATATGATAGTTCAAAAAGGGAAAACACTGCAACCGAGAAGGAATTGAAGAAGAATAACAAAATAGCAATGAATTTCATCTGGGAAGTATTACCTAATCTGGTAAGAAAAAAGGTTGGTAAATGTTTATCAACCAAATAAATTTGGGATAAGTTACATGACATATATTATTCACCCATCGTAGATTCAAAAAATGCCAAAGAAGATGCAAGTACAGATCAAGAAGAATTGTGTTCACCATGTCAAACAAATTTAGAAGATGAAGAGTACATAATCAACAGAGGTATGTTATTTTGATTTAATTGTGAAAAACGTGGACATCTTGAAATAGAATGCCATGAAGGAAATGAGATAGAAAAACTAATTGAAAAATAAGACAATTATGAGGTAGAATTGATTAGTGCTTTAGATGAACTAAGAAAACAAAGAGAAGAAAAAAAGTCACTCAAGAAATAATTGATGAAACAAAAGGAAAGTGTTCATATTTTTGAAGAAGCCCAACAAGTCATTGAGAACTTAAGAACTCATCTAGAAGAATCCAGAAAGATCGAAGAAAATATTGAATGTCAAAAGAAGTATTTGGAAGCCAACATAGCAACACCAAAGGAAGGAGAAGAAATGAGAGAGAATATATTGACAAATCATCTTAAGGAAGGAACTAACGATCTAAACCATCTTGAAGCAGAGTTTGGTCAAGAAGAGAAAGGACTTGAAGAATAAATAATCACATTAAAAATTCAGCTTGAAGAAGCGAAAAGGACATAAAAAATCATGAAGTCTCAGATAATGAAGAAAGAAGAAGAGGTTGAGAAGCTTGAAGAATAAGTTGTCACATTGAGAAGTAAAATCATCAAGATCAACAAGAATGTTGAAGAGATAGAAACACCCACATCAATTATAGAGAATGAAGAGAAACACCCTAGGTTGCTAGAAAAGAAGAATGAAGAAAATAGAAAGAGTTATGCAGAAGTACTCAAAAGAAGGAATCATGGTCAACCAGAATCTAAGAAAACTATTGAAGATACATCTTCAAGAAGACCATCCATGTCCAAGCCACAAAGAAGCTTCAATTATGATCATGATCAATCAAGGAATAAATTTAGAAGGACTACACCACAAAGAAGATCATTCACTCCCATGTATGCAAATTTATTTTATGGTCATTGTTTTTATTGTACTAATTTTGGACATAAGATTGCAGATTGTAGAGATTATAAAAGAAATGTTGAAGCAAGAAGTTCCTATGTGGCCCCACGTAACATTGAATGTTACAAATGCCATAACTATGGACACATATCCAGTGATTGTAGAAGCATGATCGATACTCCATGAAAGAGAACACTGATATCAGATATAAGAAAGTATGGATAAGAAAACACAAAGAACAGGTGAAAAAATACCAAGTCCCAGAGATCAAAAGATTGGAAATAAAACGAGATGAAGAAAATTCTACAGAGAAAAAGAAAGACACCAGATACAAAAAGTTTTGGAATATAACTGAAAGAAAATAAGGACAAGTAAATAAGGAACATGTTCAATAGATTGTACTTTTAGGAATTGCAGTGAAAAATGAATCCACAGATGGAAAGAAATAATTCAAAGCTCAGAGAGATGATGAATCTACCAATGAAGATGATGATGAATACACATCAGAGCAGGAATTGTTCTGAGCCATCTGACTTAGAGACTCCCAGGTAATGTGAATATTAGACAGGGGGAGTCTATGCGATAGTTGTGCCAGACCAAAGAACCATCCTTTGAGCAGCTTGCAGAGTTTGAGCAGACAGATACAGAGCAGTCAGTTAGCAGAAGTACAGTTTGATTGATGAATCAATTGTAGTAGTGAAGAATTCATGATAGTATAGTGATAAATGGGTCAACATTATGGACAATTGTGTAGTAGAGTTTTGGACCCATATATGATAGTGGACGAGAGCATGGATTCATATATTGGTTTAGAGAGTGGTTCAAACACAAAAGAACATTATCACAATGGACGATAATTACACAGGAAATGGCTCAAACAATGATAATGGATTCCAAATTGAAATATATATTTTTTGGACACGTGAAGTGCATACAACAGTTCACATTAAAAATAGAGTAATGATCAGAAACAACAATGAGAAAACTCCTTACGAGCTATGGAAAGGAAGACCAACAAATGTGAATCACTTCAGAGTATTTGGAAGAAAATGCTACATCAAAAGAGAATATGGTAGAATGGGAAAGCTTGATTCTCGTGTGGACAAAGGAGTACTTGTTGGTTACTCAAGTACAAGGAAAGAATACAAGTGTTACAATCTAAGGTTGAACAAATTTGTGGAAAGCATCAATGTAACAATCGATGAAACAAGTGGACAAGAATTAAAAGAAGAAGAAACCGAGTAATATTAGTATGTAAAGGATACACACATGTTGAAGGAATCGACTTTGAAGAGACATTTTCCCCAGTTGCTAGAATGGAAGAAATCCGATTTCTCTTATCTTATGCATGCTCCAAGAATATTAAAGTGTATCAGATGGACGTGAAATCAAGTTTTCTGAATGAGGAACTCGAAGAAGAAGTGTGCATTGAACAACCAGAAGGATTTCAATAGTGAGAGAAAACATATTATGTGTGTAAATTGAAGAAGGCCTTGTATGGTCTAAAATAAGCTCCTAGAGCATGGTAATCTAGACTGGATAAATATCTACAACAGGCAGGGTTCAGAAAAGGAAATGAAGACAACAACCTCTACATCAAGGTAACTCAAGATGGTATTTTATTAATTGAAGTTTATGTTGAAGATATTATTTTTGGAAGTACTGATGACGAGTTAAGCCAGAAATTTGCAATGGATATGCATAATGAATTTGAAATGTCATTACTTGAAGAACTATCCTTCTTTCTGGGTCTTCAGATATGTCAAATAAATCAAGGAATTTTTATTTCTCAAACTAAGTATATCAGAGAAATTCTAAAGAGGTTCAAAATGGAAGATTGCAAACCAGTTGCAAGTTGAGAAAAGATGATGATTCAAAGTCTACATACCAGAGGATATACATGTCAATCATTGGTAGATTACTATATGTGAGAACATCTAGACTAGATGTAATGCAGGCAGTTGGACAGGTGGCACGATTTCAAGAAGCACCAAAAGAATCACATGTCTTAGCAATGAAGAGGATTTTCAGATATCTCAAAGGAACAAAAGAGTTTGGATTATGATATCCAAAAGGAAAGGATATATCACTTATTGCCGACACAAATGCAGATTGGGTAGGTTTCATTTATGATCGACGAAGCACCAGTGGAGCAACATTATACTTGGGTGAGTGTTTATTATCTTGGCTAAGAAAGAAACAATCATCAGTATCTTTATCTACAGTCGAAGCAGAGTATATTGCAGCATCATGATGTTGTACACAGGTTCTATGGATGAAACAAACTCTGACATATATACAGGTTGAGTATGATGAGCCCATTCCAATCTATTGTGATAATACAAGTGCCATCAATATCTCAAAGAACCCGATGATGCACTCCAAGACGAAGCACATTCCAATCAAGTATCACTTTCTACGGGAATAGGTTGTAGTGAAGAACATCATAGTTGAATATGCGGGCACAAAATAACAAGTGGAAAACATCTTTACAAAATTGCTTCCACGGGAAGCCTTTGAGTATCTTAGCTATAGATTCAGAGTAATTTCTATTCCAAAATGAATGTTTTTGAATGCTTATCTTATATGTCTTATATTTACATGAGGAAGCACCATAAAGAGGACAATTCAGGTTAGGATATTAGTTTTAGGAAGAGTTCAGTCAGGGGGAGAAGCCCCATATGGAAAGATACCTTAGCCATTGATGACAAAGGGGGAGATATTTACCAGATGCAAAGGTAAATACTTGGAGAAAGAACACATAGACATGGTTCCAGGGGGAGCAATGGTCACAGGGGGAGCATGAGTGATATGACTTCAATATTGCATCATAGTGTTTCCATCAATGCGAAAGGGGTATAATGTTTATTATTTGGGTTGGTTGTCATTGATGTCAACCCTTGAAGAAATATCAATAGCACAAAGGTTTGGGTAAAGGACCCAAGTTTGTTTGATGTATAATGGTATAACTTTTAATATATTTGAAGGTAAGACTATTCTATATGGATAGTACATGTCATGCCATTTTTGGTGGTATGTGGAACGTCACATAACTCCTCACGGTTAGAGAGTTATGACCATGTGAAGTTGGAGAACCCTCATGAGTCATCTAGAAGCCCCAAAATGTCAAAGTAGTCAAAGTGGTTGCAAAGAATAAATTATTTAAATAATAAAGTGAAGTGATGAGTGTACCATAAGTCAAAGTGGATACAAAAGAAATTGTTTAAATAACAAATTTAATGGAGAAATTACTAAGTGGACAAGTGGTTAGAAGTGGGTTAGCCCTAAAATAAGGAAAATGGTTTAATATGGTTAGAAGGTAACCCCTTGAGGAAGCTACGTAAAAGTATAAATAAGAAGCAAGGGTCTCTTATTTAATCACACTTGAGAATATTGAATATCTACAAGTGACTGAGGTAACAAAAGGATATCTAAGACGAATTTCAGAGGGAAGGTGAAGTAAAGAATGCCAAAATTCAAGGGAGGATAAATTCTTTTGATGATGCTTTCTAAGGTATGTTATTTACAGGTCATCTCACCATTTTCACAATAATGTTTTTTATAGAATGACTCAGACCACAAAATCTAGAGGACATTGAGGAAACATATCCAAGTATCCGTGATAAAAATTTCAGCTTGTGGTTCGTTGTATTTTTGGAGTTACACTCTGTGGAAAATAAGCTTTGTGGCTAGTCCTGAAACTAGTCTAAAACATGTGTTTCGGGTAAAAACGTCATAAATTATTCATAAAAGATCCAAATTCACTAAGACCAAATGTATTGGTTATATTAAAATCTGTATTATGTTGTGTACCATTTTCAGATCCATACAACAAATATTCTGTGTGGGGAACAAGTTCGCTCTCTAGAATAAGCCAAAATTCAACAAGGTATGCCATTTTTGCTATAACTTCTTTTCTGAGAGGTTCTAAGAAGTGAAACCTGGAGGAATTTCATAAAAGAAACTAAAGAACATTGTGTACTATTTTCATATCTTTATTCATTAGATGTACATAGTTATGATTATTTCAAGTTAGGGTTGTTGACTAATCCAAAATTAGTCACATGAGACTAAAGTAAAGTTTGATGAAAATGCTAGTCTCTTGTTGTTAAAGTTAATGAAGGCTTGTAGGTATGTGATCATGTACATCGGGTATATTACAGAGTTAAAAATCATATTTGGATGATGAAATTGATGAGATATTTTGGTTGAGGTACATGTTGGGTACATGGTTGAGACAAGTAGTTGATGAGTTGGCACACACATGAGGTGTATAGTTGATGATGTTGGTACATATTGATGAGTCATAGTTTATGTGTATTTGATGCATGATTGGTCCATATTTGGTGCATGGTTGATGTAATCGTTGATGGTATAGGTTGGTGCATGGTTGATGCACTTGTTTATGGTACAGGTTGATTATAGTTTGTTTGGTACATGTTGTTACATGTTGATTACTGGTTAATTGGTACATGTTTACAACAATATATCTCACAGTGATAGTGGTTCCATCATTATACTTATATTTCAAGGCAGTTGGACGGGGCAATGACATGTGGTTGTAGCCATCTTCTTGTTGTAGCCAGAGAACATAGGGGGTTGTAGCCTCCTTCTGGTTGTAGCCATAGAATTGGGGAGTTGGAGCTTCCATCAGGTTGTAGCCCGAGAAACTAGGGGGTCGGAGCCTCCTTCCAGTTGCAACTAGAAAACAAAGGAATTTGGAGCTTCCAATGAATGTAATTCTTAAAGACATATAAGAAAAAACATTTTGTGGTTTTATCCTGCTTTGGGTTTCCACGTAAAAACATTGGCGTACTATGTATGTGTATGATTGCTCATTTGTTCATTGTTTATTTACTCTGCAACTATTGGATGATAATGCTACATTGATATAACACTTTCATTTTATGGTTAAAAAGGATTCAATTTCTCTATTACTGATTCACCCCCCCTCTCAGTCATCCAACAACAAAGACATTCCAAAATTCACAGAAGAGATCCATGAATTTTCGTTTCTCTTGTTCCGAACATCGAGATCCAATTTTTAGAATCTTTGGATGTTATTGAGTCCCAATGTTCAAAGGAATATTATTTCCTATTTTTCGTTTTGACTCCTCCTGTATGCTCTCATTTTGATTACTTACATCCCTTGATGAGAATGAGCTTTCCAAAGGGGTCAATCCCTTGGGAAATTTGTTATCTTCTAAGGATATGATCTCTTTATTTTTCAAGGGCTCATTTTTCAAGAAGGCACATATGCTTTCATCATCATAAAAAAGTTGCCAGTATTCAATGTTATCTGGAAAATGAGAATTATATAGAGACATAAGAGTACAATCCGGTATTTCAGGGAGAAATTTCCTTGTAGGGATGGTTTAAAAAACAACTAACCTATCTTCCATTGAATTCATATCTCTCCTGATATGAGTAATATTTAAAGACAAAATATTAGAAATTAGTTGCCAAACTACTTGCGTATATCTTTTAAAAATCGTATTGGATGGGGTGTAAATTCTCTTAGCCAAATTGATGATTAGCTCTGAATCCCCAAATATAGAAAAATGCTAACAACTTAGATTAAAACATTTTTTTATTCCAAGTATTAAAGATTCAAAATATGTCACGTTATTAGTACATGCAAACCCTAATATGTAAGAAAAATTATGAATTTTTCCTATAGGTTAGTAAAGTACTATACCAACTACATTTGCTTCATTGGAACATGCACCATCAAAATGCATATGCCATATGCCATCTTCATGATCAAGAGGTTGTATAACATAACCATATTCTTCTAAAAATATAGAATATAGACCGATATCTTCTTCAAGAAAATTTACATGTGGTTGAGCCACTCTTTCAATATATGGTGAGATTCATCCTTCACGAAAGACAATGATATTTTTATCATTTTTACGAAGGGACATGTGTGTTATATCCAATGATATGTATCCACTAGTTAAAGCTTTCCAGTCTCTTCCTAAAATAATAGAGTAGTTGTTTATTGACATATCAATGACTTGTATATTGCAAGTGGTTCTGATTTCAAAATGCACACACAACACCAAAGTTACGTCTTTAATTTCAATAATTTTAGCATGTTGTTGACTATTATATGATAACATATTTTTTAAATTTTCATTGGTGCATTAAAGACCTAATTATTCCATAATTATTTTATAAATAACATTAGGATTAGATTCCCCATCAATTAGACAACAATGCACAATTTTATCCATAATCTTCATCAAAACATAAAAGGGAGGATTTTTTTATATAATTCCTAGGATTATATACAACTAACTTATTTACATAAAATTCTTCATATTTTTGTTTAGTTAAACTGACAACAATAGAAATATTACCTTCCATAAAATATTTCAGATGCTTTTGTTGTTTGAGAACAATTACCATATCCAATAAAGAAGCATCTGCTTTAATCTTAGCTAATTGTTTTAAAATGTTATATTTTGATGAAGAAGATGAGGTTGGAATTACCTTAGGGTTATGATTACCCCTTGTGACTTGAGTATTATTTTGATGAAAATATGTACTTCGGGAAAAAGTGGTTTGGGAGGACCACCTTTGTTCTTGTTTTGATAATATTTATTCCAAGTATCAACCATCAATACATTCTCTTCAGGAGCCCAATATAAAACAACAATCATAGTGTCAGATATTTTTCCAAAAATCCATTCTCTTGTGTTCTTTCTTATTTCAAAAGCATTCTCATCATGATTTTCCTCGCAAAAATTACACCATGCCCTTGAGAGTATTTCTTTAGGTTGAAAAATTTGAGGATGATTTCTCAAGGATGCTTATGTGGAGGTTTCTGTAGAGGTATAAGAAATACCATTTCTCTCAAAAGAAATCATCCTATTGATCATGTTCTGTACAAGCTGCAATACAATTGACATATTAGTTTGCTTAACGTAATATTCAACAGGGAGACCTGTTCTTCTCAACTATTCTTCAAACTCCAAACAAGTTTGGATTGTAGATCCTAAACTATTAGCATTTTTATCTTCTAATCTATGAAGATAACAATATGGTAATGTGTTATAATAATGTATCAAAGTAACTTGATTATGAGGTCCAATAATCTCAGGTTACATAGGCTTGGTAGAATAAATGCTCCAATCGCTTCAAATTAATGCATGGGGCATCTAATCGAACTCACTACCCATGCATTGTTGACCTCCAAAACTTACCAAGTATATCAATACCCACTTCATAATGTTTAAACTTCATATGATATGTGCGTTGGGACACAACTGTGGTCCAACAACCATAGGATATAATATAACTTTTATAAAATGTCAACTATTTTCTTTTAGCATTTGCCATAACTATATTCCTTATATGAATGTGAACCATTTTCATGCAACCATATACTTGTTTTCTTTTATAACTTATCAAATGTCACTTTTACGACAACTTTGATGCCTTTAAACTGCAACATAACACATTTGAAGTATAAGATGCATATGTTAGCTATACAAGCAAGTGTTTCATATGAGATTTTAAACTATGATCCCAATATACATCTCTCTTTAATTCCATTTGTTGTATTTAATATGTATTCATTCAAAACATATCATAGGATGCTAGGAATCAAAATATTGATTATCATGCAATAATTGATATTTTAAAATCCATATCTGAAGTGATAACAAAACTGAAACTGATACCATGCCATCATGATGAGAGTGAGAATAACGTACATGAACCTTGCCATTTCACTGTTTTTATCTAGGGGGCCCCACCTATTATAATATATATATATATATATATATATATATATATATATATATATATATATATATATATATATATATATATATATATTTTAATGAGTTATAGGTTTCACAACTCTTTGCACACTATATTTTAATGAGTTATAGGTTTCACAACTCTTTGCACACTTTTATAATAGGTGACGAAGCATGAGTCAACAACTACCCATGAGGATAAGTTCATCAACATAAAGAACAAGTATTATGAGATGGATTCTTATTTTCTTGGTATATACATTGGGGTCAAAATGACATTTAGAAAATATGGTTTCAAGAAAAAAGCTATCCATTTTAGCATACCAAGTTTGAGGATCTTGCTTAAGACCATAGAGAGATTTATTAAGGTGACATAGTCATCTTGAACATATCCAGGAGGTTGTTCCATGTAAATTTATTCTTGCAAATCCCTATGCAAGAAGGTGAATTTAACATCCATTTGATAGACCTCCCATCTATGTGAGGTAGAAAGGGCTAGAAAAAGGAGGATGGAATTCATTTTGGCTATGGGGGGGAATGTTTCATTATAGTGAATTCCTTCAACTTGAGAGAATATTTTGGCCACTAATCAGGCCTTATGTCTTTCAACACTTCCATCTGATGCATACTTAGTTATATATACCCATTTACATATGACAAGTTTTCTTCATTTTGGAAGAGGTACAAGATCCCAAGTATCGTTCTCCATCAAGGAACAATATTCTTCACTCGCTTTTGTGTCCCAATTTGCAAGGCCAAAATATTTTGCAAATGTGTCTGGATCATGAGTCTCTGAAACTTGACCCAGAAGAGAGGAGTCTTGTTGGAATTGTGAACGTGTACGATGATGATTTGTAGGATCATTGACAAGATCACTAGTTGCTTCTCATATTGAATAGGCCCATTTGAGAAGTGATGGTGTTGGTGTAGGTTCATGTTCATTGGAATCATCTGGAGGAAGGTGATCAAGTGGAGTTGGGTTTTCATCCTCACTCTCAGCATTTGAAGAAGAAACTAGAATAGGATTATCATAAAAGCTGGGAAGAGAATATGGAACATACGTTAAAGATAACTCATAGGCCGAAGATGGCACAAATGCTATAATAGGCTCACATGCTAAGATATTTTCATCAAAATTAACAAATCTTCTAATAATTATTTCATTGGATTGACGTTGAATAAGTCTATAACCTTTTACATCTTTAGAATATTCAACAAAAATACACTTCTCACTTTTAGGCTATAATTCTCTCCTTTTCTTATCAAGAAAGTGAACCCATGCTTCACTATCAAATAAATGAAAGTGGCTTACATCTGTGTTAATTTCATCCCATGCTTCTTCCGATGCTATATTTTTTTAAAGCATTTGTGGGAGTGTAATTGACTATGCAATTTTCACAATTGATGGTTTCTTCCCAATAATGAAGAGTTAATCCCTTAGATTGGAGAATACAATTTGCCAATTCTTTTAAGATTCAGTTCTTTCTCTCAGCAACACCATTTTTTTGTGGTGTATGTGGAACAATATGTTGCATTTGAAGGGATTGTATAGTGCAGTAAGTTGTGAATTTGTTCCTAAGATATTCACCTCCACTATCTGTTCTTAACGTTTGAAGTTGATGTCCAAATTGTTTTTTAACAAGGGTCATCAATAAATAAAGTTGGAAATTCTTAATTTTTAATAAATAAACCCAAGTGCATCTAGAGAAGTCATCAATAAAAAATAATAAGTACTTGTACCCAGAGAAAGAAGGAGAAAAAAGAAGATCACACAAATCATTATGAACAAACTATAAGGGGGCCAAGGCATGCCAATATGCACATTTGGAAAAAATGTTTCGATGATGTTTGCTGAGATCACAACGGGCACAAACACCATCTCTGCAAGAAACAAGAGGAAGACCAACCACCATATTTTGATTACATAGATATTACAATGAGAGATAATTTAGATGACCAAATTGCTCATCCCAAAGTTTGCTCAAGTCTTCACTATGATAAATAAGAATAAAGATTGATGTTTTGTTTCTTCATCGCTTCTTTTAAGGCCCCCACCTTTTTAAAACATTTAGGCTCTATATGACCATCTCACCCACAAAAATTGTGATGCCTATCAGTCTTCTTATTTTTTGATTTTGGCCTTTAATCACCATTGGGGGTAGACACTAGATGAGAGGGTTTGGAACCATTGTTGTTGCGAGGCTATCACTTCTTTGTATGCTTGTATTTATCTTTTTGTTGGGCCATTATTAATTTTTAAAATGTAACTGCAGTGATGATCACTCCAAGATGCAAGAGCTTATCTTTCTCTCTAATCAAGAAAAAATTTCGAAAAAAAAACTTCAACACGAAGACACACAAAAACAAGCGAAATTTCTGAAACTTTGCAATACTAGGGTTAGATCTCGGTTAACTCGCCTGGAAAATGCAATTTTTCAGTCTGTTTCTAATTTGATGAGCTTTCATAAAGCACAAATAAAAAGTCATACAAAGAAAATAAAACACTTTCTACTATGTTTCTGATTTGTCGAGATTGGACACAATGCACGACACAGAACATTCATAGACCATAAATTATAGAAAATGGGAACTATAAAAATAAAAATCGAAATATTAACTTTGTATAAAAGAATGAAAGGGTGTAATCAAAATTTATACCTTTGGAAACCTTTTTAGGTGAAACAAAAATAATTTACAACTTAAAACAATACTACGGACGCATTGGAACAATTCGCTTAGACCAAAAATATATAGTAGTATAACCCATAAATATTTCACTGTATGCGGTGACACAGGTTTAGGATCTCAATCAACAACATGAGTGGGTTCCAACAGACTCTTATACCATGTTCAACAAAACATGGAATCTCTACACATGATGAACACCTTAAGCAACAAATCACACAACCATATCAAAGATTAGTGCACTGATGTATTATGTGGTTAAAACCCTTGATGAGGGAAATAGTCCATGACCCTAGCCAACAAGACCACTTGAGGAAATATATTAATGCAAAAGAAAAGTATTTTACAAGAGATTTTCTCACAATCGATATTCAACAAATGACCCTCCATGCTCTTTAAGTAGAGAGAATGGACCAATCGGGTGTTAATCCACAAATTAATAGTCATTAGTATCAAGGAGAATATGAGTCGTCAAATTAATCTATGTCTATATTATATCATGACCGTTGGATTACATATCTACAAATGTATATTAAGTTATTAATGTATACTAAAAAAACATTGGCATCCTAATGCATACTTAGAGGTTCATGAGTGAAAGGCTCAAGTTGCATTATCACTCCAACCGCTACAATCTTCTTCAGTGGTGGTCGAGAGATCATGTTTGCTAGCTTATTTGTGGCTCCTTTATTGTACTTGATTAATAGATGAAATTATTGCAAGAATCCCAACCACTTGTAATGCTTCACTCGTTGCATCTTTCTCTGGATTTACAAGTACTGAAGGGGATGATAATCCATGTGTATGATGGTCTCTTTTCCCAGGGGATAGCGATTCCAATTCTTTATTGCTTATACAATTGAAAAGAGATCCTTATCATACATGGGGTAGTCAATTACTACTCCATGAAACAACTCCAAATGTTAACAAACAAGCCTTCCTCATTTCATGAATACTAATCCTAATGAACACCCATTGGAATCTATTTCTATCTCAAAAGGTTGTTGCAAATTTTCCATGGCTAAGAATGGATCATCACTGATTTTCTTCTTCAGGTATTCAAATGTGCTTTGTTGTGGCTTACTCTAATGAAATATCTTCCTTTCGATAGTCAATGTGTGCAATGGTGCTTCTACTATGGATAATTTTACAATGAACTTCCTTAGGTATTGGGATACTCCCATGAAACTTCTGAATTCCATTACACTGGTGGGAATAGGCCATCTAGTGATGGCCGTAATCTTCTTCGAATCTACTCTCAACTCTCTTCCACTGATCAGGTGTCCAAGATATATCAATGATGTCTTCCCAAAATCACATTTTTGTAAATTAACTATGAGTTGATTCTTCCTTAAGCTCTGTAGTACCTAGGTCACATGTGTGACATGCTCTTTCCACATATTATTGAAGATTAGTATGCCATATAGATATTTTATTACAAAAGAGTCAATGAAAGGGAGTATCACATCATTCATTAGTGTCATGAAAGTTGCAGGTGAATTGCATAAACTAAAAGGCATTACTAACCACTCCTACAAACCTTGTCTTTTTTTGAACGTTGTCTTCCACGTGTCTTCCGATTTGATCCTCACTTGATGGTAACTTGATTTTAGGTCTAGCTTGGTGAAGAATTTGGCTTGTTGTAGCTGATCGAACAAGTCATCAATCCTTGGCAAAGGGTATCAATTTTTGATGATGATTTTATTCAAGGCATGGTAATGAATGCACATTCTTCAGCTTCCATCCTTCTTTGGGACCATGATGATAGGTGAGCCACATGGCGATGTGCTGGGTCTAATGAATCCCTACTCCAACAACTATTGCAACTATTTCTTCACTTCATTTTCTTGAATGATGGACTACCTATATGACCCAAGGTTAGGTAGTGGTGACTCCGGTAACAACTGAATCTCATGCTCAACCTATGATTGGGTGCCAATAATTAAGGCTCTTGAAACACTTCTTTATAGGATTCAATCAATTGTTGTATTTGTTGGTGCTTCTTGCCACTACATCCTTCCAAGGATTTCTTCATCTCCAACTTTCCACCTTCTTATAGTTTCTTTTCTTCTTTAAAAAATAACAAGACAAACTTCTTCATACCACCCATAATTCTTCTGGCCTAGTGATATTTGATTAGAGAGGGTTTGGATTTGTCTTTGTGTGAATTTATGGCATATGCCTTTCCATTTTTTCTAACATATACTAGTTAACTCTCCTTTTGAAGATGACATCTCTCATGTACAAGTATGGTCTTCCCAAGATGACTCCACATATGTCCAAAGGAACCACATTTGCAACCACTTCATCAAAAAAGTTTTGGTTTATGGCATACTTTAATTTTCATTGCTTGTTGACTTTCATTCCCACATCTTTCCTTACCCAATCAAGGGGTTATGGCTACATATGATATTTTGTCTCTATCCCAAGCTTCTCAACCAATTGCGTAGAGATCAAGTTGAACTATGAATCGAGATCAAACATGAAATCCACCTTGCTTTGTTTCATATGATTTTTAATGTAGAATAGTTCAATGATATCCTTATCCTCCTTGTGATTGCAACCAACTAGTGCCACCTAATTTTCAAGATTAATGCAATTGATTTTCCCTTCTAATTCTAAGGCACCATCCACCCTTTCCTTAAAATCCATGGTTAACAATGCCTCCTTATTCTTATTTTGGAAATTTTTGGGGCACTTCTTAGAGTGAAATTTCCAATACTCCTCCTCAGTGTGTCCTTTTATATCACAACCTTTGCATTTTTCAATGGAAGGCATTACTTCAAGTGTCACTACCACAATCTTCTTTTCATTCCACTTCTTTTCTCTCTACTGCTCTTGTGGTTATGTTTTCTTGTGTGTTCTTGAATGATTCTTCTGTTTGTCTTGCTTGAGGTACTATGCTTGAACTTTGGATTTATTAGTTTTATTTGGTTTTAATAACATTAGTTGAAACTAAATGTGAGGTTATATTTTCATACCAGGCACGAGGTGCTTGCTTTAGGCCATACAAGGACTTGATGAGCTTGCATACCTTATGTTCTTGACCCTTCACAACAAATCCTTCTGGTTGAGACATGTAAAAATTGTCCTTCAAGCCTCCATTCAAGAAGGATGTCTTCACATCCACGTGATTAATATTCCACCTATTCTTTGTTGCCAAAGACAACAATGCATGAATCGTAGTCCATTGTTTTGTGGGGGAAAATGTTTCATCATAGTCTATGCCTTCTTTCTATGTATATCCTTTCGCCACATGCCTTTCTTTATGCTTGTCAAGTGATCCATCTCATTTTTATTTGTTCTTTTAGACCGACTTGAAGCCAATTGGTTTGGTTCCAAATGGAGGATCCACCAGCTTCCATGTCCCATTCTTAATGAGAGCATCATACTCCTTTTGCATGGATTCTTTCCACTCATAATGAGAATCAACTTATTCAAATGAATTTGGTTTAATGTTAGTAAAAAAATTCAATTCACAGTCAAATGAAACATCCATATCATTTACATCACTTGAATCTAAATTATCTACATCACCTCCATCATCTTGTCTTGTTGAGCTTCTGGTTCATGTCTTGCCAACTTCAACAGGATGAACAATTTCAATTGTATTTAGGAGCCACTTTGGAATTTTTTATGATGGTCTAGGCTGCTGCATTGATTGAGATGGTTCTACATTCCCATCAAGGTTCAACCTTTCAATCTATCAATCACATCATCCAATTGAACTCCTTGTTCTGATGAAGTGGCTAGATATTATTCACGATGAGGAGATGGAACTTCAAAAGGAGATTCCAAATATTGATCCAATATAGGGATCCCCCCTTCAAGATGTGGAATTTCATCATAAAATTTGTGATATGTGTTTACATGGGTGAATCTATTCAGATTATCAAACTACTTCTTGACAATCTTGTCATTCTTAGTGGATTCAAGAAAAGCCATATCTATGGAAAGAATGATTTTTTTTTTTACCTCATCGTAAATACACTATGCCTTGGTGGTATTTGAGTACCTCAAGAAGATGCACTTTGAACTCATTTCACCAAGATTATTTCTTTACTATTTAGGAATTAAGGAATAATAGGTGAACCCAAAACCCTGATATTAGGTGAACCAAAAACCTTGATATTCCTCACCGAAGGAATGCGTCCATTCCACATTTCACCGGGAGTATTGTTCCCGAGATCATGAGATGGAATCCTATTTCTCACATACACTTCACACAGAACTGTATTAGCGCAAAACATCCGCTTCACATTCTTGAAAAATAACATTGAATGTACCATGTTCAAGAGTGTCTTGATCATTCTTTATGCTACACCATTTTTCTGAGGATTGTATGGAACAATGGTTTGATGTTTGATTCCATGTTGACAAAGATATGTTTCAAATTCATTACAAGTACATTCACTTCCATTATCAGTATGAAGAGTGTTAATACTAGACTGTGCTTCATTTTCAATCCATACATGAAAGTTTTTAAATGTTTCAAATTCTTGATACTTATGTTTCAACAATTAAACCCAACACATATTGGTGTAGTCATCAATAAAATTCATGATACATTTATTACCAAAAGAAGATGGAACAGGAAAGGGGCCACCCAAATCATAGTGTATAATTTCTAGATTTCTACATGCCCTTGAAGTGGAATAATGAAAATGTTGCTTGTTGTGTTTCCCAAGGATAAAAGCCTCATATTGGTTCATTTTCCTTGGAATCGTAGACAAATAGAAACACCATTTTTCTTCAGCAGATGAATACTATCATAGTTGATGTTCCCAAATCCATGTCCCAACTTCCATGTCCCATTATTGATGAGAGCATCATACTTCTTCTGCATGGATTCTTTCCACTCATAATAAGAAGCAACTTATTCAAAGGAATTTGGTTCAATGTTAGTAGATAAATTCAACTCACAATCAAATGAAGCATCCATATCACTTACATCACTTGAATATGAATTATCTACATCGCCTTCATAATCTTGTCTTGTTGAGATTTTGGTTCTTGTCTTGCCAACTTCATTAGGATGAACACTTTCAAGTGTCTTTATGAGCCGCTTTGGGCCTTTATGTGATGGTCTAGTTCGTTCCACTAACTGAGATGGTTATTCATTCCCATCAAGGTTCAACCTTTCAATCTCTCAATCATATCATTCGATTGAATTCCTTGTTCTGATGAAGTGGCTGGATATTCTTCATGATGGGGATATGGAACTTCAAAAGGAGATT
Source organism: Picea sitchensis (assembly GCA_010110895.2). NCBI lineage: Eukaryota > Viridiplantae > Streptophyta > Pinopsida > Pinales > Pinaceae > Picea > Picea sitchensis. The sequence continues at coordinate 16,866 of SNQJ01S0045161.1, read as the reverse complement.
CCAAAGATTGATCCAAGATAGGGATTGCCCCTTCAAGATGTGTAATTTCATCATTAAACTTGTGATATGTATTTACATGGGTGAATCGATTAAGATGATCAAGATGCTACTCAAGAGTTTTGTCATTCTTAGTGGATTCAATAAAAAGAATATATATGGAAATAATGAATTTTTTGTTTACCTAATCGTAAAGACAATAAACCTTTGTGGTATTTGAGTACCCCAAGAAGATTCACTTTCAACTCCTTGCACCAAGCTTGTTTCTTTTCTCTTCAGGAATTAAATCATAATAGGTGGAACCAAAAACCCTAATATGCCTCATTGAAGAAATGCGTCCATTACACATTTCATAAGGAGTCTTGTTCCCAAGAGCATGAGATGGAATCCCATTTCTCACATACACTACACATAGAAATGTATTAGCACAAAGAATACACTTCACAAATTTCTTGAAAAATAACATTGAACGTAGCATGTTCCAGAGTGTCTTGATCATTCTTTTTGCTACACCATTTTTCCGAGGATTGTATGGAACAATTGTTTCATTTTTGATTCTATGTTGACGAAGATTGGTTTCAAATTCATTACAAGTACATCCCCTTCCATTATCAGTAAGAAGAGTTCTAATACTAGTTTGTGCTTCATTTTCAATCCATACATGAAAGTTTTTAAATGTTTCAAATGCTTGAGACTTATGTTTCAACAAGTAAACCCAACACAACCTGATGTAGTCATCAATAAAATTCATGATATATTTATTATCAAAATAAGATGGAATGGTAAAGGGGTCACCCAATCATTTCTATATTCTTACATGCTTTTGAAGTGGAAAATTTTGCTTGTTGTGTTTCGCAAGGATGCATGCCTAACATTGCTTCAAGTTCCTTGGAATGGTAGGAAAACAAAAACCAATTTTTTCTTTAGCATATGAACAATATCATAATTGATGTGCCCAAATATAGCATGCCACAAGAGACTGGAAGTGAATTCACTTTCATCATAGTGAGAAATATGTGCAGAATTATGTGCCCATGCAGATGTCCCTTTCAACTTCAACAATTTGTCATCCTCCCATCTTGTCACGAGGACTATGTTGTTGGAAGATCTCCTTATTTCAACTTTTCCATTGAACATGTGAATTGAATGTGCACAAGAGTCAACAAGTTCCTATGAAACTTAGGAAGATGAAGAACATCATGCAAAAGAAAATATGGGAATCCAAGAAATTTGAGCCTCATGGTGCCAATTTCTACAGGTTTGAGAGTTGATCTATTTGCAAAGTACAATGCACCCTTGACATTGTCATTCAATTCTTCAAACAAATCTCTTGAAAATGTCATGTGGAATGTAGAACTAGTGTTGAGAAACCAAACATCTCTCCAAGAATCAAATTAAGCTTTGAACAAATCTTCATTTATGCCAATATTGCAGTGAGAAACAATAAAATGAGCAGATTCAAGAGCTTTACCTTTTTTCTTCCTTTTTTTCTTTCTTGTTTTTTATATTCTCCCATGGGATTCTACATGTCTTTGCTTCATGTCCACTCTTTGCACAATGAACATAATGAATATCAAACCTCTCACCTTTATTGTGCCTACCCCCCCACCTTTGAAATTATTCTTTTCACATCCTCTCTTACTGCCTTCTCCTCTTGAAGAATCATGTGATTGCTTATTCCATTTTTTTAGCAAGGAACACAATCTCTCCAGTGGGTTGAGTTGTCTTATTCCCAAAATCCTTCTCACATTCTGCAATTTTCTCCACCAAAGAGTCAAAATTGAGGGAATTTAGTGGTCCAATAGCTTGAAATGATTCAAGATAGTGAGAATATGTGGGGTAGAGGGCCTTGATGAAGGCTGATGCAAAGGCCGCATCCCTCATGGTCGGACCCTGCTCTCGCCAGGACCTTCTCTAAACTCGGCCCAAAGAATCAAATGACTCTTCCAACTCCCCTCGGGAGTTACCCACAGTATACTTCATGCGATCTCCCCTTCGCTTATCGGGAATTCAACGTTCGCGCTATCGCGAACCCTGCGTGCACGTTCTCGTGCAAATCAAATCCCCGAACCCCGAATGCCGATGGTCAACGAGTCAACACTCCCGTTCCTTTCGGGGATTTCCCTATCGGGAAATCGGAACATCCGATGTCATCCGCGGTTCACATGTACCAGATTCCCAAGACCCCGAACTCCGATTACTTTGTCCTCCACTTTCGTGCAGGGTCCCTGCTTTGCCCACGTCCTCTTGGGACTTAGCGGATAGCCAGTCCTGATAAAGTTTCTTCGTGGTCAAAGAGCCGAAGCATGAGCGAACCGTCCAGGCCACCGGGATCGCGGCCTTATCCTTATCCGGATCAAAGCGGTTCCCGTTAAATCGGGGAATCGCCGGTCGTGATTTCAAAAAGTATAAACCTCTTGCCTTTGCAAATCCCGAATGCCGAATTCCGATCAGCGGGGATCTCTCCGCATACGTAATCATCACGATCAGCGGCTCCGGTTGGTCGATAAACTACTTTCAGCGATTAGGCGTGCATGCAACTCTTATGTCATGGCGGCTGAATGCTGAAATCCCGATATGATAGGATCTTGCGCCACCTGTCCTCATGACGATCGGCTCCTAGTTGATTGGAAATCCTTCGCCGATTCCAAAGTATAAGGACTCTTGCCCGTCAAATCTGCGAGAGCACGATATCGCCGTCTGCAGCGACTCTTAGTTTCCTCTGCGCCCTCGGTTTAACACCGCGCAACTTCTCCATGATCAGACGATCCTCGGGATTTTGTGGAGATTCTCCTCCACTTATCCGATCCGTTGATTCTTACGCTTTCGGGAGAATTCTCCATCAAAGATTCTCGATTCGAGCTCCTCACAGGTGCATTCCCATTGTAACAAGAAGGAACTATCCCTCTTGAGATTCCTGTGCTTTCCTCCCGGACTTGGAATAATTCTTCGTCTCAAAGGCTTGGGCCTTTGCGTTTCTTCTCTGCGAATCCTCGGCAGGTCACCGGCGTCGCAGCACGTAAAGCGCTGCCCTTCACGAGTGTATGAACCCTCAATGGATTCGCGGCTCTTGTACTCCTGCGGAAGTCTACACGCACGGTGCTATCTCCACGAGCTTGATTGAATACTCGGACCCTTGGGGAAATTTTGTCTTCCCTCTCCCTCTGATGGAGAATATGGATGCCCTCTTGCTATCCTTCTACTCCAGCGACCTTCTCGCTGAGTCCTCTGGGTATCCAGTAACCCAATGAAAGCTCCCTCGGTGGATGCTTCCTTCAAATGATATAACTCAAAGAGTTCTCTATTCTCATGTGCCTACTTGCACGTTTTATCGACGCCCTCCTGGCGGAGTCTCTTCTTCCACGGAACGTTATTGGATTAAGGTTCCTGTCTGCCTTTACTTTTTGCTCAATGCCCTCTGGCCGAGGCCTCGGGATCCCGATGGTGGTATTTCCTTAAGAACTCGCCGTGAGTTCTTTCTCTCACCGAATGCCTCTGTACATGCACTCCAATGCCCTTGGCGGAGATTCTCAGAATCAGCGCAGCAATTCTGTTAGAAGCTGAATGTCTCAACTTCTACTTGCCTCTTGAGGTGTTTAGCAACCTCAAGGTCTTCTTCTGAGTTGTTGACTTGAGTCCATGTCTTCGGCATGTCTCTGTCGGCTCCTCCGAGTTGAGAGTGCATCCTCACAATGCTTGGTAGCCGAGTCTCAACACTCTGTCAGCCCTCGGTACATGGGAGCATCAAAGACCTCTCCAAACCTGAAATCCAATGAAGCTCACGTATTGGCATGATAACAGCACACACATATAGCATATGATAACAACACACACATATAGCATATAATAAACACTCACAGACATGCATATAGTGACAGAACATGTGCAGGAAAACTTCTGTTTGTATTAAATAATGGCAAATGCCTGAATTTTTACAATGGTGTTCCTGAGCTCTCCTTGGCTCTTCAACTCAACCATTCTATATCTAAAAATGAGATCTCAGATCTCTTTTACCTGAGGTGCTCTCAACGCTTCCCTCCAGGATTTACCTACCCTAATTAATTTACAATCAATGGTTGTCTAGTCTGCTATTCAGAACTAGATCTCAGCCGATCTATAATAAAGGCCGATCCTATCTAATGCCTGCGCAAAGGCATGGCTTTCCTGGCTCAACAACCTAAGCACATTAAATTACATTCAATACAAATTCAAAATGAGGTTGCACCTCCTTTTCAGCACATGAATGAGTGTGCGCTAACGTGGTTGACTGGTTGGCATGGAGAGATGCTCCTGCATCAAAGGCCATGAGAGAAAAGTATATATTCAAACCAATAGCATCAATGTCATGCATGATGCATTTAATTTTGGAAGCTAAAGCCATGGGATCATTATCCTTCAATTCAAGGTTGAAGAGATTCATCAACAATTGAATTATCTCAAGCTCTGAATGTGAATCATACAAATCTTTCAACTTCTTAAAAGCACTCCAAGAATATTTGATAGATATAATATGATGAATCACCTCTTCACTTACAGAAGCAAAAATCAAGGCATAATATTTATTGTCTTTATTTGTCCATATAGAAAGCTCTTTATCTATTGTTGATTTGGATGGTTTGGTATTTCCATCACAAATTTATTCCAAATATCATCGTGGTGGTGCTCGCTATTGATGAGATAAAAAAGATTCAATGAAGGTTTAAGAACGAGGTGAAGAAGATCGACCCTAAAGAGAACAACGTGAAGAATATTGGTTGCACTCACAAGTTGACAAAGGCCATACTAAACAAGTGAGCCCTCTAGGGTGTGAGTGAAGATTTTTATGAAATGCTCAACCATAGAATGATAACAAAATGCACGGGGAGAGAGACATTTCCCAACGGACTGAAAACCTATGCCAGAGAATGCCAACATCCAATGACTAACACAACATATTATGGTTTCCTGGACGTGTGGAGGTGATTTAGGGTTTCTGTACACTCACACTACACAAATCTCAATGCATAGGCACAAATCTCAACACACAACTAGGGATTGGAAGGAAGATTGCATAGGAAGAGGGGAAGATGAATAATTGATTCACACATATAATAATTGCATAAAGATGTCAATGTTTCATTGAAACATGCACAAGAGATCTAACTAAAGAAAGTACAAACAAATCTTATCAAGAAATGAAGAGAGATTCAATATGGAAGAATGAGAAAATATATTCACACTACTCCAATGAGATAATTATTGATACATAGATGATGATCAATATGATACAATGAATGAGTGGAATACAATCATATATAAGGTATAACATTCCATAATAGAAGAATTCATGCATGCATAATAGCATAATGGTGATGATCTAAATAGAAAGTCTAAAATATAACTAGTTTGTTAACTCCCATTGAACTAGTGTGCCAAAAATAGAAATTTCTCCAACACCCCCCTATACAAAACTATGGAGTAAAAAATGAGTCCCGACTACTAGGTCATATTAGGTACTCATGTACAATGCAACTAATGAACACTGGATAAAAATGAGGAAAGAGGGAAAATCACGTGGGAACAAAACCCCCCCTCAAAAGACAATGCATCAAAAGAAGAAAAGATAATTGCTAGGCAACTGTGTTCTTCACTCCAAGACGTTCCCACAAAGTCTGAAACCTCCTCTTACTGAAGGTGTTCGTGAATATGTATAAATATTTATGGATATGATGAAGTCCTTTGGAAACCTATCTAGCCTTGTACCTCTTGATCCTATGGACCCATCTGCACCTGGAAATATTTCTTTTTGGTGGAAGTCGAACCAGATCATAAGTTTGATTCTCTAGGAGTGATTCATACTCATTCTGCATGGCTTCTTGCCATAATGGATTGCCTATTTCCTTATTGTAGGTTTGCATATCATTATATTGAACCATATAGAAATTCATTGGCATCACAAGTTCATAAGATGAAAGTACATGAGAAGGCTCCTCACGCTGAGATCAAGTCCTACTTGAATCCAATGGATTCCCTACAAGGTTTCTTGCTTCTTGAAGTGTGGTTTGTGCCTTCTTGGTAATTTTCTGAAGCTTTGGCATTGGCTTCTTATCTGGCTGTACTACCTGCTTATTTCCATGTTTAGAATATGAGTGTATGGAATCATCTCTAATGTCTGAAATTGATGGAAGCACAATAGTATATGCATGTTGCACTAGAGGTGTATGAAAAGTAGTCTCCTTATGTGTAAGTAGAAAATATGATTCATCATTAGAAAACTTAGTGAATTTATACAACCTTGACTTGTGATCCACCTCACCAATTTCAATAATGGAATTGTCATGCATGTCAAGTACATAAACTAAATCTGATGTAAATTCAACCTTTTTACCTTTCTGAGTGATTTGATAAATTGAGAGCAGATTCATAGAAAAAATTGGAACATGTAAAACATTCTCAAAAATTCCATTATGGAGTTCCACTCTTCCCTCTCCTGCTACTTCCATTGGAGTATCATCCCCCATGAGAATAGGGGGTCTTGAGCATGGACTCAAAGAAGAGAAAACTTCCTATTTCGCTGCCATATGATGGGATGCACCAGAATCTACAATCCATGAATCAAATGAGGAATTAATTGCAACAAGAGCATGATGATTACCTTTCTTAGGAGCATGATATTCTTCCTTCTTCTTCTTGACTCCCTTTGGAATGAAGTTTCCAAGGTTGTTCTGCTGAAGTACTGTGCCATAAAATTGAATTTCTTCTTCATGCATGTTGATTCTTCATGATTTAGTTTATTACAGTGAGTGCACTACTTTCCCTTCTTCTTCTTCTTCTTGGAATCTAAAGAGTCTTTGGAACCTGAAGAATCATTGAAGGGTTTGGAATATCCCTCCTTCTCATTCTGTTTGGATGATCCTTTTCCATCATGCATGGTGAGTGCATGTACTTTGGGATCCTTGATTAGACCCATTTGAATGAGTTTTTCCTGCTCATGTGTGAGAAAATCAATGAATTGATCCATGGTAGGCATATTCCAATTTTTTCCCATGAGATATCTACTAGAATGGAAAGTGGAAACATAGAAAACATATTCTGGTCCTAGCTTAGCCAATATTGTTAGAATAAGTTGTTCCACTTGTTTAGACTTATCAATACCAAAAGATGCTAAGCTCAATATCAAATATTTAAACTTAGTAAAGAAATCCTGTATATTATCAAAACTTTTAGGATCCAAAGTATTCAACTCTACCTCAAGCATATGACCTCTCATTTGATCTTGCTTTCCAAATAGACTTTCCAAGGTGGTCCAGATATCGTTCAGAGTCTTTCATGTGGCAATATGAAACCATATATTAGTTGAAATAAATTCAAGAAGAAATATTTTGGCTTCATCCTTTTGGTTCACCCATCTCATCTTCTCAATTGCTGATGTAGGTTTTGTTTTCATCCCCATCATCAAGTTGTATAGTCCTTTGATTCTGAGTTGGAATTCTGCCTTGGGCTTCCAATAAAAATAATTGTATGGTGTGGATATTACCACTAAGTTTGACTATAGAATAGGTGTCGTATCCATCTCTCCCACTGTGTCTGAGAACCCCTAAAAGTTTACTCTCGATCTGCAAGTGAAAAACTGAGAAATCACTGCAAAAAGGGAACTTTAAGTGGAAAATTCAAATTGGTTTTAGGAGGTGCTATTTTGGATTACTTTTTGATAAAATGGTAAGGAATTCCGCCAAATGGTTGAAAAACCACTTGCATAATGGGCCGGTTTACTTCTCACGCGATCCATTTCCTAAAAAAATTAATATTTTGGGAGATATAACCGCAACAATAAAGGTGTTTTTAGAGGCGGTGGCACCTTGCCTTAAGAGACATAGTGACCAATATTTATTTGGTCTCCCTTTTCTAGTGTATTGGGAGCAACCTGGTCTCCCTTTTCCAGTGTCTAGGGTGCGATCAACCCAAAATTTGGAAATATCATAAGTTTGGGTGCGACGGTCGCTCCTTTCAACATGGAGAGGGTACGCCCATGTCTGTTACATGGATTTGCTCGTTGAAACTTTGATTTACTTATTCTATGGCTTGCCTGGATTTCTCCAAGCAGTGTAACTCTCATACCATGTCAATGTTTCATCGAAACCTGCCCAGGAGATATAGCTAAAGCAAGTACAAACAAATCTTACCAAGAAAGGAAGAGAGATTCAATATGGAAGAATCAGAAAATATATTCACACTACTCTAATGAGCTGATGATTGATACATACATGATGATCAATATGATACAATGAATGAGTGGAATACACTCAAATATAGGGTAGACCATTCCATAATAGCAGAATGAATGCATTCATAATAACATAATAGTGATGATCTAAATAGAAATTCTAAAATAATACTATTTAGTTAACTCCCACTGAACTAGTGTGCCGAAAATAGAAATTTCTCCAACAAAAGAAGCTCCAGAGGTCACAGAGTTATAGAAAATGACACCATGCTTTGATACCACTCACTGAGTGGGTCTTGAATAACTCCATGCATTGAATTTTTTTATTAATGTGAGTCATATGTAGATACATTGAGAGATGAGTCTTAGTTTTATCTTCCAAGAGGTTCGATGAATTTTGACATTTTCCCTAAGTGAATATTTACAACCATTTTACAATATACCATAATCCCAAGGATTAGGTATCTAACATTTAATACACGATTTTTTTCCTTTACAATAATATTCTGCCTTAACCTCACATCTTATGTGCTTTCCTTATGTTTTAATTAAATGCAAGGGTGGACATCGATCGTGATGGCACGAGGCCCTTCATGTGAACAAGATGATCTCCTTCATCGTCCATACCATCGAACCTTGCCAATGACGATCATTGTAAAGTCTGTGCTGTAGACATTTGTTTTTGTTTGGATGCAATTCAGATCAAAAAGCCAGAATGCCAATATACATGAATTGCTTTGAAGACAAATTTAACCAATGTTAAGCTTCCTCCCCTTGAAAGCCATATGTTGCACCAATGATAAATTTTATTCTTAATAATTTCATTCAACCACCCCTAGCTTTTTTTCCATAGATTTCAGGTTTTAAGATGGAACCCAAGTATTTTAAACCTTCGTGCATGTAAAGACCATCATTTAATTTAAACTACCAAGAATTAAAACAGAGCAGTAATTTTGAAATTCACTCAATTTTTGCATAATAAATCCGATATTACAATAAATAAAATTTATTAACCATTTCATTCTAAAGATTCATAACTAACCTTAATCTGATGCTGCCTCCTTAGCTTGAATCTGCTCCGCAGCAGCTTGCTCCTGAAGACACCCCAAAACCAGCCACCCTACCGACTAGTATGCCTAGCCCTAGGACATCTATGGACGTCCTAGCCCTCCGAGCCCAAAACCCCTCAGCCCCGGTGCACTGTAAATCCCACGGTTCACTAACTCTGTCCCAATGCTCCCAAAATCTCCTCTCCCGTGGAATGCATGAATGAAATCCCTCCAAAATGAATAATCCTCTCCATGGCAGATGCCTTTTCCCATTTAATATTCCTCCTTCACCGCCCTCGCTCCTTTACTCCCCACCAAACACCGTATCCATTGATTAATGCCTTATCTGTTCATTATTTCTTATTAATGATCTTATCCTTTATTTAATGTTTCCTTTTTCAAGTATGGGTTACGTTATCCCTTATGGGATCGTAACCCCATTCTTCTATATTTTATTTTTCCTCATTTATTTAATACATAATTAATCAATTACTTAATTAATAGTCAAATTAATCACTAACCAGAGTAATTTTATTACTTAATCAGTGTGACTCTCAATTAATAATTAATCATTCTTTAACCCTTAATTAAAGAGTTAATCCTTACTTCAGCTAATCATGATCAAAATAATTCTGAGTAATAACATATAATTAATTAAGGTTATATATAATAATTAAAAGTATAATTTTAGCCTAATTTTTAGGATTAATTTATGAAATTATTCCACATTAATGAAGTAAGGGTCATTACATACGCCCACCCTTGAGGAAACTTCGTCACGAAGTTAAAAGGTATCTTAATAGCGTTGCAAAAGAACAAGGAAATAAGCACATACTGAGTGTATGTAGACCACAAGAAATGTATGTGTAGCTAGTGCATACAATTCTCGTATATGTACTTATAATCAAACTGTCACCCTTTATTATTTTTATGTATGCATCCAATACAATAAAAAAGACTATTCTTTTATAAAGACAACAATCAATTAATTGTGGGAGAATTTCTTGAATTACAATTATTTGGTTCAAAATTTCATTTAAACAATTGTGGTTTAGTTACATAATAATGAATTTTCATGTAAATTTTCTTCATCAACTCCATACGGATGAGGATCCATATGCCCTCGACTATTCTACTCATCCTTCCTCCTAACCTACCTCCGTCTCCCATCCTATCCGTCCTCACCTTCTAGACTATCTTGGAAAATGAGAGCTATCCTTTACCAAATAGAACCCCAAGTGGAAATTAATACTGTGTCTCGACCAAGCTTCCTAGCAGAACAGTGATCCTCATCCGCGACTGGGAGGCGTGAATTATGCAATCCTCAGGACTTTGGAGTTTGGATACGGTGATGCTTCCACCCCTCCTATCAGATCTAGGGTCCACCTCTTCGATAGCCCACCCTACAATGGAGGATGCATGGTGGGAAATACCTCCACCTCTGGAGCCAGTCCAGCACCTACCAAATGGAATTCCTGGGTGACATCGATAATTTCATGGAGGTTTGTCATCGTTTATTTTGGTTTTGGGGTAATTATCGTTACGAAATCATGCAAGGCGATCACATATCATAGCAATGCATCCAAACCAAATATAAATTCCACATACAATAATCATACCATAATGTTTCTCAGTGGAGTGATCAGTAATGCATGCATCATCATTATTCCATAGCTATATTTCATGGCTAACTAACGGTGTCACGTAACCTCAAAATCTCATACATTCTATGCGTATCATCATGTCAGTTGCCTGCTAGCATCATTTCACTTTGGTATCTGCAGCTTAGATAAGTTAAAATCAAGTTTTCCAATTAGAAATAAATATCACAATATCTCATAATTCAATTTCTTGCTCATTCACAAGTTTATAATTTACTCAAATTAGATTGCACGTATCCAACATCATTCTAATGGCATTTAAACATTCAATCAATTCCCATTTTTGATAGCATCATATACATCATCATCAATAACGATTTATACATTCTTAATTTTTCATCCCCTGTCGTCCATACATCATCGTAATAACATTTAGAAACGATGCAGAAGTTCATATTTATTAAAGTTTAAGAAGTATCACTTAATAGTTTCATGAGTGACTAGAAATAAAGTATATAGTCCTCAGGTAGTCTTGGTTGTCTAAGTCAAAAGGTGTTTTTACATACACCCAACCTTCGGGGAAAATATTCCCGAGGTGGTCAACAAAATTGATGGATGATCTCTTTGTAAGGTCTCTGCATCCTTCCAACTAGAAGATGTTGGTTTATACTTGTCCCATTGGACCTTAGAGTTCGACAACTCAGGAACCATATAGTAGACCAAGTTAAGGTCCAATATGCATAATGGTTCTACTTTGAGGGTTCCCACGTCCGATACACGCAATTCCTTCCAATTTAGTTTATGTGATTCATCAGCAACCTTATGACGCAAACGGATACATGAATACATTATGAGTTTTGTAATGCAGAGTGGGGAATGGCGTCTGAGGCGATGATAAAACCCATGAGGATCAATTTTCTCTTGGATCTGAATGGTCCTATAAACCGAAGGGGACAACTTGCCCTTTCTGAACCATATGGTGCTCTTATTACGCCTGATACGAATGAAGAGCTTGGTCTCCTACTTCATAACCAGGTGGAATCTGTGTGCATCACGCATGGCTTTTACGTCTATCCACGATAGCTTCCTTTAATCTGCGCCTAATCCCGAGATCTTGTTCCTCCATTTCACCAGATCAATTATTTAAATTTACTCGGTATTCTAGTCTATATCCCAACTCCAAGGTGTTACGCATGGCCTCCATTACCAGAAACCCGGTATGGTGGCGTTCCAATGGAACTATGATGACTGGTATTGTAGGCAAACTCTGCCAAATGTAGGTACTTCTCATAGATGCGATTATCCATCACATACATCCTAAAGATGTCTTCCAGCGACTTGATTTACCCTCTCAGTCTGTCCATCTGTTTGAGGATGATAAAGCTGTAGCAAGTTCAAAACTGAGTCTAGCGGCATTTGTAAACTTGTCCAAAATCTAGAAGTAGCACGAGTCCTGTGCGAAATGATCTTCTTAGGTATTCGTTCGGCGGATAACCTCGTTATAAACTTACCGTGCCATGTTGACATCGTAAGTGTCTCAGCTGGAATAAAATGGGCACTCTTAGTTAACATCACTATCACCAAAGAATGGCATTGTCTATGGGACGAGTGAAGCTAACCCTACAACAAAATCATAGGAGATGACTTCCCACTTGGACATAGGAACATCGTAATGGTTGTAGGAGGCCTGTTTGGGTGATGGTGGTCGGCTTTCACCTAGCGACACTCTCTAGAGCTGGCGTGAGAATGGACCCACATCGCTTTTCATGCCTACCCAGAAGAAGGGCTTCTTCATATCTGTGTACATCTTTATAACTCCCGGATTCGCGCAATAAAGTGATCTATGGGCTTCGCCGGGTATGATGCTTGAATATCCCCACCTTCGAGAATGTACATCCTTCCTTGATATCTTAACAATCCCGTCGGTTTCCAATTATTACGCCGTACTTGGATCTAGCTGCCTCCTCTGGAGGTTTAGGTAACTTTAAATGCCAATTTTGTCTCCTTGGAGTTCTTTAGCCTACGTTCAAGTTGACCTTTAAGGGTACCAAGGGAAGATTCGTGGTCTCCTACTCAAAACATCTACGACCACATTTTCCTTTCCTGTGATGCGATATACCAAAATCATGCTCACTCATAAACTCTCTCCGTCGCCTTTGCCTGGCATTCGGATATCTTTGAGTGAAGAGAGATGTTTTAAACTTTGATGTAGTGCATTTTGAGTTCAAAGTTTAGCCCAACAAGATAATTACCTCAAATTTTTAGAGCTAGCATTTCAGTTGCCAACTCTAAATCATGAGTCGATATGACTCTTCATGCTTCTTCAACTTTCTTGGCGCATAAGCTATCCTCACTCCTCCGTCCTGCATTAATACGGCTCCCAACCCTTGCTTCGAGGCATCTTTGTAGACTGTGAAGTCCTTTTTTCATATCCAGCACTCGTAGAATTTTTGCACTAGTTAGTAACCTCTTAAAATGATAAGACTCCCTATCACACTCCTCGTCCATTCATTACGCCGTTGCAAAGTGGTGATAGGTTTAAACTATTTTGAGAATCCTTCTAAAATCTCCGGTAATAACCTACTAACCCCATGAAACTTCTCACCTCCGTAATTTTGGTAGCAGCCTCCATAATGGCCTTTGCAGCACTACGGAGTCCATGAGATTCATGGCCGGAAATGATGCTTGACCTAAATAGTGGATCTCTTTCACGAAGAAGAACACTTGAAATTTCCCTTACAATTTTCTCTCTAGAAGCGGACAACTACTATTCGCAAGTGTTCCTCTGTTCTCTTTCATTCTTGGAATAGATAGGGATGTCATCTAAAAGACTTGTACAAAGCGATTAAATGCCGGAATAGCGCGTTCATGGAATATGAATCTTTAGCGCATTGGTCAATCCAGAAAATTACTACAACGAACTCATATTGTCTAAACCGAGTTCGAAAGGCCATTATTGGGATATCACCTTCCTTAATCCTTAGTTGATACCACGATGGCAAATCGATCTTTGAAGATACCGGCTGCTCCTTTCATCGATCGAAGAGATCATCAATTAATGACGCTTCCAGATTACTGTTCTTCATTGCTTAGCCGCGGTTCAAGTCCATAGTCTATACGGTCGTAGATCCATCCCTTCTTCTTTACAAAAATTCTTAAGTCTTGATGGAACCCTTCGATCTTATTAGCCCTAAGTCGATTAACTCTTTCAAATGCATTTGCAATTCACAAAGTTAAAAGTATCGTAGATCTGTGGAGTTTTGGAAGTAGCTCTTGTACGAGTTTTTAACTCAATAGTGAAATCAAGCTCTCCCTTTCGGAGGTAACCCTAGTAACTCATTGGGGAAAACATCTTGAAATTACGACAAGACCGGATACTGATCTAAAGAGGTCCCTTCCTGTCTTTCGTTGCCTCTACTACATAAAGTTGACACCCTTGTCTCAAGCATTGCTTGACCTTCATAGATTGATAAGCGACACTTTTCTCTGTATACCCTGAATCTCTATTGGTCTTCTTCATCATCGACACAAAACACCCTCTTTTGCGAAACAATCTACAAGGCTCGATGGGCTGCTAACCAATCATTGGAATAGATTAAGTCCGCTACGTCCCGGAGACAGTGACGTATACTTTCAACCCTGGTGGTACACTCCCAGGTCTGCTATACCTGAAATTATCGACACTGAGTCCTACCTTGTTTTTCTCCAGAAGCCATCTCGGCTTGTTTAAAGTCGGCATCGTGCTCGTAGGCTGCCAAACCACACTCTTTTCTAATGAAGATGGTGAAATGAACTATCTATCACGCAAGAATCAAATAAAATATTTACATTGATAGCAGTTGCTACCCGACGACTCCACCACGGTGGATTGATGTTCAGCCTGGCGGTTATTAACTGCTGCATGAATATGATGGCTGCTACTAGATCTCCTCATTGGCGCCTTTCCTTCTCTGTGGACGAATCCTGATGGTAACTCCGGACAGTCCGTTCGTAATGGGTCCTTCGCATCAACATGCAACACGAGATTGAACCGGTGCACTGTTATGTGACTGATTCCTAAACGAGTTCCTTCCCCTGGGACCCCTGCCCCTGTTCATTGTTCCCTGATAAGGTCATGGTCCTATCTGCATCGTTGGCGTTGAACGGGATGCTGCACTCACTACCATTTAAGGAATTCTGCAGCTACTGTCAGCAGCGCGAATCTATTATACGGCGGTGTGAACCCCTCCCTAGGAAATGTCGCCCAGGGTCTTTCCTACGAATCCAGGCGATGCGATATCGATCTTGCACCCCAGTCAAGTTCGCTATGTTCTTCCATGTAATGCGCACTTTCACCGCCTCTGCTACCGAAGACAGCTTCCACATCCTCATAGCTCTTATCATAGGGTTCAATCCATAGATAAAATGGCCAGCTCACCACTGTCGTTAGTCGCTATCCATATACGACACATGTTGACCAGTTCCATAAACCTGATCTCATGTTCTTCTACCGTTTTGTTTTCCCTGTATTGGGCATGAAATGCTAACCTATTGTTCCTCGTAATTGCGCCGATAGATATTTCCTCCTGAACGTTTCCTCAAAGGATTCCCAAGACACCGTTTCTGGGGTAAGGTGCGATTGTCTTTCAGGTTACCCCACCAGTTCAAGCGCTGTCCCTTAACTGAAAAGAAGCGTGAGCGATCTTCGCCGCTTTGAGTTGGATGCATAGTCCTTAAGGCAAAACACCTGGTCATGCCTCCGCGCGTTCACTGGTGCATCCTCTGGAAAATTCCGGAAGTTTGATCTTTTTGCATCTCTCGCGTGATGTCTTCGGGTGGAGATCCTCGCCAAACCCCTCGACACTTCTGGATTACCAGTTCCAAACGGTGGGGTTCCGCTGATCCTGCCAGCGTCATCCCCTTTAAAAGTCATTGATGGCTGGCAGGCATAGTGAGGGTGGGGATTCGGGCGATGGTAGTGAGTAGCGCTGCGTACTTGCGACGCGGCAGCTCCCTCGCCTCAACCTCCTCGAGTCCCTGACAAATCGTGTGTGTTCTGACCTGCATCCACCAGAGTTATCAGGGTGAGTTCAGGATGTTTCAAATTGGTGCTGCCGCTTAAACTATAAAACAGGGTTAGGCGTAAGTTTTCTTTGCTTGTCTGTAAACAGACGTGCCTCCATCAGAGATTGGCTAGGTTAGGGTTGGTTTAAGCATCTAAGCTTCGTTTCTTCGCTCATACAAAATACTATTGGTTCCTTTTCCCTATGGCTACGCTATCTTTGCGCCTCACTCGCGACTTCCTAGGCTTACTCTCCTGCCGCATATGCCGCTTCGTTCTCCCTTGTCCTAATCTAAGTCCTTTAACTCTTCGCTTATAACCAAATATCCTCCGATGGACTCGGGAGCTTTTTCCTTGGCGCATAGTGTTGGTGTTGTCACTTGTTGCATTGAGATTTGTCATTGACTTGACTGGTGGAATGGAGTGGAGAGACTTGGCGCCCACTGTTTGAATCGCCGATTTTTTTGTTTTGCAGTGCGCGCCTTTTGAGCCCGTTTGTAAGATCCTCCACTCTATGTCTTGATTCCTGGCACTCAGGCTCTTGATCGTGGTTAACTCATGTTGTATTGCAGGTTCTTGGCTCGATGTTTTTTTGGTCAAGTGATTAATCACTTTGAAATATAGCATGAACCATGAATTTTAAATATAATTAATTAATTAATCATCATGATTCAGAACTACAATTAAATTATATCTTTAAAAATTTAATACGTAAACGCAAAGAAAACTATATTTAATTAAACTATAGTCAAATTAATTTAAGAACCAAGGTGTGTTGTACTGGTAGGCGGACTTTGTTAAAGCATAGCCGGTGGAGGAGGTCGAGGAGTTTCGACCCATGGACTACGTAAACTTTTATACTTAGATACAATTTATTAATAAAATAACATTGTTAATCCTTAATTAAACTAGATACAATTTATTAGTAAAGTAATGTTGTTAATCCTTAATTAAACTAGTTAATTAGTTAATCCT
>SNQJ01S0045160.1:68408-106015 GCA_010110895.2 Picea sitchensis | reverse complement strand
TGATGCAACTTCCAAAATCTTGTGACATGATATATGCAACTTTGAAAGTCTTGTGACATGTTTCATTGTGTCCCACATGACAAAGAGCATTACCATTATTTTCATTGTGTCATGGACATGGTGTGTTTTATGTTTAAGAAGAGATCTAGTGACTGCCAGTCCACTTTAGAGTCCCAAAATAAATTTTAGAACCTATCTCCGATCTATAGGTGAAGATGTCAATAACATACAAGACGCTTTTCATTCTTTGCATCCAGTTAGCATAGTTTGTAGATATGTCAACCTTTGATAACAAAGTTCTTAAACTTTATGTAATGAAGCAGGCATCCCTTTTTTACAATGTGAAATCCAGAACAAAGAGGTATATGAAGGCATTTCTGCATAGGAGGGTAATAACCTTATTGGATTTGTGTAGGAAGAAAAATGTTCCATTGTCTGTTCCGTGGAAAATATTGCACTGACATATTAAGATGGTAGTAAGGAAGAATTTGGAGGGGGAGTGGTCCATAGAAATTCCAGTGTTCTGTATTCCTATTTATAGGTGGGAAGGGAGGAATATGATCATTGGGAATTGAAATTGTATTTAGCAAAGAACTAGTATTAGAGTAATAATCAGGCTTGCATTTTGGGAAAGCTTAATTACATGTGACCAAATCGGTGAAAAGAACGAAACTATAAGCTGTAGTTCTTACTTAATTTTGTGTATCTTTTCTTGGTGCTGCTGGTATATTGTGGACATCAATATAATTTCTTTATTTCTTAGTCTCAAGAATTAGGGGCATTATTGTTCAGTGATTTGGTGTATTAGGAGCACTAGTGCACCCATACCTAAAGAAGAGCATCGATGCACCTACACCGTATAGGAGCATTGGTTCACCCATACCAAATAAGAGAAACAATATACCAATACAGAAGCGAAGCACTGATGTATTTTTGGGCTATTAGTACTCTAGTGCACATGGGTCATGGAGCAAATTGTTTTTGGAACCAAAGTGGAGCACTACTATATTTTGTGTTTTTTTACACTTGGGTTCAAATTGGTATAGAAGCATTGGTGCACCTATACCAATGTGGATCATCAATGTGTCTTGACCAATGTTTATAACTGATGTATTTTTGACATGCTGTTGCTCCAATGCACTTGTAGCCATGGATCACCAATGCTTTAGATATTAAAGGGAACTGGTAAAACATAATAATTTAGGTGCATCAATAAAAAAAAAATCTGCCAAAACATCTAGTTGCATGCCTTTTCTAGAAACCTAGTGCAACATAACAGTTTAGGTATATCAATAAAAACAATTCTGCGAAAACCTCTAGTTTCCTACCTTTGCTAGAAACCCACACTAAAAATGGAGAAGGGAGAAGTGGTTCCACAAAAACATCCACTAATTGGTGTTTTCCTTGTAATTATTATAAATTTTATGTTATTCATGCAGAGCATGATTCTAATTAAGTAATCTGCAACATGTCCAATACAAAGGATCTTGAGTGAAGAGCAAATGATGTGGTAAGTTTTCCCCAGAATTGTATTATTTTCTCTACTTCCTGTATGTTCATGGATTTGTGTTAGTTGTATGCATTTATAGGAGCCCTATTTACTATTGTCAATGTTCATGTCATGTTGACATTGTGAATTTCATCATGTTAAGCTATCATCATTACATTTGTTCCTTGTGTATTATGTTAACTTGTTTTGTCTTGTTATCATTATTTATCTTGTCAAGTAGATGTTGTTAGTTTGTTATGCCACCTATGTTTTATGAAAGTAGTTCTACACTTCCTTTCATTGAGAATACAATGATGGCCTTGCTATCAATGATGTTCAGACAATAAGTTTGGGTATGGGGAACCTATTCGACTATAAGTTTTATATTTGAAATTTACCAAAGAAAGGGTCAAAAATATATTCATGGTTGAGTGTTTGTAGTTAAGCGTCATTTCAACTTATACTACTCATTGTTAATCATTGTAAGTGTGGTTGTGGATTCATTGATATTATTGGAATTA
Source organism: Picea sitchensis (assembly GCA_010110895.2). NCBI lineage: Eukaryota > Viridiplantae > Streptophyta > Pinopsida > Pinales > Pinaceae > Picea > Picea sitchensis. The sequence goes on along the minus strand of SNQJ01S0045160.1, from coordinate 104,005 downwards.
TGTAACCAACCCTCATCGTGTTAAATATGTTAGTTTAGTTATATACAGGGGTATGCTAAATATGATAGTTTAGTGTGATATACATGGGTTGGACAATCTAGTTCTATTTTTGTTAACAAATTTTTCATATCTTAGTTATCTATTTTTTATTGTATTTCTATTACAATGGCTTGAATCATTATGCTTGCATGAAGGGAAATTGTCATCCCATGGGAACGCCTATTGGACATATGTCATGATGATTATATGTAGTGGTAGCAGTTGCACCAGAAGCAAAGCCACTAGGTTCCTAACTACATTGTAGAGTTTAAAGTGACACTACATCGATATAATATACTACAAAATATTGTCTTGTTGACCACCAATATGCATGAAGATGCTTATTTTTTCACCATGAAGTTAAAGGAGAATTTGAAGACTCACATTGGTAGAAGAAAAAAACAACATAAGCCAATGAGTTAGAAAATTTCCCAACTCAAAGCCTATTGGTGATGGGGAGATAAATAAAGGGAAGTTCAATTGGAACTCAAATTAGTAGATGTAGAGATTCCAATCCTCCAGTAGTTCCAAGAAGCCTTCTCATATAAGAAATTCATGTGAACATCACACCACAAATTCCCATTCCAATGAAGAATGTAGGTTGTAATGATGGTGATGGATAAATGGCAAGCTATCATCACTGATCCATAGCCTCAAAATTGTCTAGCAAGAAACAATTGTGTCCCTTTGATAATGCCATAGAAAAATTCCATTGACACAACTCAATAAGAAATAATAGCAAAGACAATTCAACAATTGTGTATTACTACTCCAAATGAGGAAGAAGAGAGATAGGTTAATGTTTACACTAATCTATGATTGAATCATGAAACCATGTCTAGATTATCATTGATAGTGGGAGTGTGAAGAACACTATTTATGTTGATGCAATGAAGATATTGAGACTGAACATCAATAATCACCCACAATGTCCTTGCCTACTTAGATGGAAGGGAGTGATTTTCAAGAAACAATGCTTTGTTTTGTACAAAATTCAATGTTTTAATATGAATTTCTTGATGCAGTGAAGATATTGATACTGAAAATTCATGTGATTAATGAATGGTGAGATCTAACCATCCATGAATGAACTCATGGTGGTGTACCTGGATGAAATATTGATTTTCAACAAATCATGAGATGAGCATATTCAACATTTTTACTAGGTACTGCACACCTTTGTTGTATAAGTTGTAGGTAAACCTTTCCAAGTGTTTTTTTGCAATGCCATCCATTGGTTACATTGGGTTTGATATTGTCCAGGAAGGAATTCGAATTGATTTTTGATAAGTTGGTAGTGATTCTCTATCGGTCTATGCTAAATAATATCATAGAAATTCAAATCTTGTTGGTATTGGTTAATTTCTATAGGCCCTCTGTTCCAAGATTCTCACACTAGACCTGACAATTTAACTAAATCTTAAGAGGGAATTTGAGGAACAAGGCTTCATTATATAGATCAAGGTGCAACAATGAGATTTTGAAGAATTGAAGAGGTCAAAGCTATGCATTGAACCTATGCTTACACTACTCATTATATATAGATAATATTTTGATAATATACATGATCTATTTACTATGGGAAGGGGCTCTTGATATGACACAACAACATCATTCCACTAGATTTTAATTAGGGACATTCAATGGCATATTACACAACTGTTAAAACTATGATAGAGAGATGTACTCCAATTTTTTAAGTAGTTCACTAGTGGAGACACCATGTGTAGGGAAAATAGTTCATGATTCATTCTAACCATAAACCACTTTAGTTCCTACAAACCTAGAGAAAACTCGAGAACACACCACATATGAAATATACTTTTTGATACCAATCCCAATTGGTTATCAAACATTTACATTGAAGAGATAACAAGGTACACTATTATTTGAGTCAAACACCAATAGCATTGGCAATGGTTCTTGACACAAAAGGGCATGATACAAAAAAATTGGCCAGATTTCTACAATACACACAAATTTTGCATAATTTTATGCAATCACTCAACGAGGATGATACACTACCTCCATATACCTTATTATAAATTTTGTTTGTTTTCATTTGCATAATGATCCTCTCTATTGAATTGATAAGATGTTTGCACTTGCAAGTGAATCTAGGCATTTTGTTGATTTGGTTATCACATTTATTAAATTTGGTTGTACATTTTATCATATCAAAGATAGTTGCAACTTTACAACGAGATAATTTTATTGGCTAATGATGATAATGCGTGGATGTTGGAACCACCTCAAATTTTGTGTTACAATAAATAACCATTTAGGTATGTATGATCCTTTGATTGTATCCTTTAGACCTTAGGAATCTATTAGTGTAAGTTTATGGTTTACTAATGGCTAAATCTTAACATGACCACATATTGTTTGGTTTCAATTGACTCTCTAAAATGGTCGTCATGGTTCCTTGTAAGAAGGATACTGCAACATTTGATGTTGCTTCTCTTTCTTCATTTTTGTTTGTATAATTTGGATTTCCTCTCATAGTTTCCTTTAACCCATGACTCTATATCATTATCCATTTTTGGTACGCCTAGTGGACTATGCTTGACATTAACCCACAATGTCTTCCACATATTTCCACCCTTAGATTGATGGTCATATTGAAGTTGTCAATTGAACCTTAGTACAATTGTTTCATAGATATAAGGAATTGTGCACCCTTATACGTGGGATAAAAATCTAACTTCTGGCCTAAACATAATTTTATACTCTATAGTTCCACTCAAACATTTACTCTTTAAACTAACTAGTCCTATAGATGTTGCACCTCTACCACCATAAACATCCTCCACTTCAAAGATCACAAAAGAATGAGATAGGGCCAACACCTTTATTAAGAAACTTCTTCTAATCCATGAGTAGGTTTATTCGATTTCATAGTGCCTCGTAGAGTTAAAATACAAATAGAGACACAATGCACATATAATACCTCATCTTTCCAATATTGTGACTAAGCTCTGGTTTTTCCTTTTTCTTTTTTAATCAACAGAATATATTTCCCTAGGAAACCCACTAGGAACTTTCCCTCATTATGAGGATGGTACCCAAGGTAAATTGATTATGTATGCTTGAATCTTTATCATATCCCATAAGAATAAAACCAAGGTGGGAGGATAGCACCATCTCACAACCACTTCCAAGCTAGATCCAATTGACAAAAACAAGTTTGGATTCAATTGCAAAAGGAAAATTTTAAATGTTATCATTGAAAGATAAAATATCTTTAGTATGGTCCTTAATCCATTATAAAGGTAGTATGAAATAGTTCCTTCTAGTTCAACCTTTCACCTTTTTTTGGTATGCATACAACATTTTATGTTGATCTTCCAAAGACATACTATCCACGATTGCTCAAAGTAGTGTCTCAAAGGTTTTAGGACCAACAAATGTGAACTCGGGCCATATGGTGTCATCCTTATTGATAAAATTATTTACCAATAGATCAAGTCTACTTGATATAATGATATACCTTTCTTTAGAATAGGGCCAAGCAATGTCCATATTAGAAAAAATGGTTTACAATTGAAAAGATGGAAATTCAATTTCCCTAGTTGCATCTTGAAACAATGGATATATATATATATATATATATATATATATATATATATATATATATATATATATATATATATTCCAAAGAAAAAAAACTCATTGTATTTGATATCTCAGTGGGAAATAAAAATACACATAAGATAGCCTTTTGGATCAGTTCATATTCCCTGATACTAACCTAGATATATACATTTCATCTTCCAAAAAGAGATCCATATATGATTCAGACATAGCCATACAAAATCAATCTAGACAAAACCTAACATAAATAGAATCGCCTTTAACCTCCAAGAAAACATAATTCTATATCTACCCCAAGACTTATCAACCAAACATCAAAACATATACAATTGAGTAGTGTCTAGTAGAGCATTGTCCTTGTATTCACATTTCTCCCACAAGGAGCCTTGTCGATGATGGCTTATTTTGACAACATATCCTATTTTTATTAAAATCCATGTAGATATGGGAAAATGAGGCCTCCTCGAACATAGATTTTTTTCTCCAAACATAGTGCCATGATTGGCTCCAAGACCAAATATGTATTATTAAATTTTCCATTATCCCAATCCATCAACAACTTAAAACCTCCAAGAACTTGGTAAGCACCTAATATTTTTTTCAAGTGCCATTTTCATCAACATCTAGAGGGTGTGGAATTCAACCATGTTATTTGCTCCCAGTCCTCCTCCATATTTTAAGGAGAAGAAGAAGTGGTAATGATCTAAAAAGAGTATGACTCCATCCCCACACATTTTTGGAGAGCCTTGATAAGCTCCATCAAAGAAGTCCCAAGGATTTATGAAATCAATACGGGGCTCATGCAATACCCTTTTGGATTTAATATTAATATTAATATTAATATTAACATTAATATCAAAATTGATGCCCAAAATAATTTTTTATTTTTTTCTAAATAAATTTTGGTCGTCGCATATCCGATGACAACTTTAATCGATGTGACGATTTTTCTATATAAACAACGAATAGTTGTCGTTGCATATCCGACGACAACTTTAATCGATGCGACGGTTTTGCTATATAAACAATGGAAAATTGTCGTCGAATAGGCGATGAAAAATTCTATTGATGCATCGTTTTACCTACATAAACAACAAAAACGTGTGGTTGAATAGGCAACGACAACTTCTATTTATGCGTCGGTTTAGCTACATAAACAACAAAAAGTTGTCATCGAATAGATGACAACAACTTCTATTGATGCGACAGTTTATCTATATAAACAACGAAAAGGTGCGTCGAATATGCGATGACAACTTCTATCGATGCATCAGTTTAGCTACATAAACAACAAAAAAATTTCGTCGAAGATGCGATGATAACTTCTATTGATGCATCGGTTTAGCTATAAAAGTTGGCGTCGCAATTTAGATGAAAAATTGGTTTCACATTGTCTTCCTTTATTGTCACTTTTGCGACGTTTGATCAAGTTCGTTGAAAATTCCACATCACATAAACTGACATTACAGAGACCCCAGATTCGTCGCCATATCAATGACATAGCGTTGCACTAGCGTCGAAACAACTGTCGCAAAATGGGCCAAATATGGTAGTGATTATTTAAATGATAAAGTGTGGCAAACCCTTTTCTGTAGAACCCTTGAATACCTAACCCTTGGGGACAAAAACATAAACAAATTAAAACAAACAAGATCTATTGTCGCGCAACTGTGTTTGGTCTGCCAAATCACTACACATTTCTTCCTGGTTAATAATTTGGACATTTCATCACTGCAGTATTCTTCAGACCAGACTAGAGTATAACTCTGTAGGTGTAAAAAAAAATATTTCAGGAAATTTGTTCACCATTATTTGAGACCTATTCCATTGGCTTCATCTCTTCACCCTTATCACATTCATACATATCATTTTTCAGAAGAAAAAAAAATTGACCCCACTCGCCCCATTTCGGGTCCCTCGTCATCATGACCCATACCCATAGCCAAGACTTGGAAGCTCTCTTCAATACCTTGCAATCTAATTTCACCGAGACCCAACAAGAAGTGAAACAAATCAGTGCCAATGTTGTCACCATTAATACAACCATGCAGTCCTCAATGGAGGAAATCAAACAAGACCTGACTACCCATCTTGAATTTTTCATTTCGATGCTCTACACCAAGATGCATATCCCTACAGATAACCCTTTATCTTACCCACCTCCACATAATGAAGCTGAAAATTCCTCTCATTCCCATAACTTTCAGCACTGTCGATTTCAACGTGATCTACACCTTCCATGGGTGGATGTGACCAAATTTGATGGCTCGGATCCCACTGGTTGGGTAACCCAAATGGAACATTATTTCTGTTTATACGACATTATAGATGACTTGGCCAAACTTCGATATGGTGTTCTCCATATAGATTAAGAACGTTGGCAATGGTGGCAATGGAGAAAAACTTCTTGTCAAGGGTATATTGCTTGGACACACTTTGTGGCAGAACTTCATGAATGTTTTGACATTGACACCAACCATTTGGGCTGTTTGACAAAGTTGAAACAATCAGGCACAATAGAAGACATATAGCTACTTTTGAGCGCCTAGCTTTTTGGATAGAGGGCATGTATGATGCATTTTTTCAAGAGTGTTTTATTAGTGGCCTCAAGGATGAGATTTGGGCCCATGTCCTCATGGCTCAGCCTCAGATTTGGGTGGAGGCTACTAAAAGAGATAAAGAAGCACAACGTGTTGTATCTTCTCAAAACTAGAAACCCTCCTTTATCCCCTGCACTAAACCAGTAAATCCCACTACTCCCTCCGCTCCACTAAAGATCCAAAAATTGACCAGGGTTAAAATGGATGAACGCCAACTCAAAGGCCTTTGTTATAATTGTGATGACAAATATTTCATGGGCCAGAAGTGTAAGGAACAAAATATTTTTATGGCCATCTCGGAGGATATTTCGGAAGAGGATGTTGAAACTCCCCTTGTGTTTGAGTCACCTGAAACCACTGACATAACCCCTCCCTCTAACCCTCCCAAGGTAGAACCGATCATTTCCCTAAATACTCTCACTAGCTTCTCTTCTCCCCAATCCCTCAAGATAATCAGTTAAATCAAGCATAGGAAGGTCATCATTCTAATTGATAGTGGAAGCACCCATAATTTTATTCATCGCCGCATTGCCCAAGAAAATCATTGCTACATCCATGCAGTCAATAATTTCCAAATCATGATTGCCAATGGTGGCTCCATGAAATGTGGAGGGCATTGTGAAAATTTGCATCTCCAAATTGGTCACTACCACCTGAAACCTCATATGTTTTCTATCGACATGGGAAGTTGTGACATTGTGTTGGGCGCAGACTGGCTAAGGACTTTGGGTCCCATTCTCATGGACTTTAAGGAATTAACCATGCAATTCAACCAGGAGGGCCAACAATATAATTTCCAAGGCATCACCACTAGTTCACCTGAGATCATTAGTTCCCATCGCATGGAAAATCTGCTTAAGAAAGTTCATTCTGGTGTTATTTCCCAAATCCATGCCATACAAGAAACATAGACACTCTCAGTGCCACAAGACCTCCAATCCATCCTTTCTAAAAATCAAGTGGTCTTTTCCACTTCCCAGGGACTCCCTCCTTCCCCTGGTGTTCATGATCATTCCATTCCCCTTGTACCAGGAATCCTTCCTCCCAATATATGTCTCTATCGTCACCCCTTTTGCCAAAAAACTGAAATTGAGAAAATGGTCCAGGAACTCCTTAACGCAGGCATTATCCACCCTAGTATGAGCCCATACTCTTCTCCTGTGGTCATGGTCCTAAATAAATAAGGTTCTTTGAATGAGTCCTGACTTTTGTTCCCTCAACAAACTTACCATTAAAGACAAATTTCCCATTCCTATCATTGATGACCTCTTGGATGAATTGAGTGGTGCATAGTTCTTTAATAAACTTGATCTTCATTCTGGCTACCACCATATACGTATGAAAGCGTCAGACATTTCCAAGACTTCCTTTAGAACTCATGAGGGCCACTATGAGTTTTTAGTCATGCCCTTTGGTGTGTGTAATTCCCCCTCCACCTTCAAAAGCCTCATGAATCATGTCTTATGTCCTTTTCTCTGTCATTTTTTCTTATTTTTCTTTGATGATATCCTCATTTATAGAAAAATATGGATAGACCATATTTCTCATGTGGATCGAGTTCTCCATCTACTCTCTTTGCACCAACTTTTTCTGAAATAGTCTAAATGTGCTTTTGGAGCCTCAGAAGTTGAGTACTTGGGTCATCTCATTTGCAAGGACGACATCAGGGTGGATCCTAAAAATATTGAAGCTATGCAAAACCGACCTCACTCAAAGACTCTCAAAATCTTGTGTGAATGTATGGGCTTAACAGGTTATTATCGCAAGTCTGTTAAGAATTATGGAAATATTGCAACACCTCTCACTGCACTCCTAAAAAATAACTCTTTCACTTGGACTCCAGTAGATGCTCAATATTTTCAAACCTTGAAGATGGCCATGTGCACCACTCCATTCCTGGCCCTTCCTGATTTCACAAAGACCTTTGTCTTGGAATGTGATGGTTCAGGGAAAGGAATTGGTGTTGTCCTTATGAAAAAGGGTCGACCTTCGTCCTTTACTAGCAAGCAACTGTCTGAAAGAAATCTAGGCAAATCAATCTATGAAAATAAAATGTTGTCTATTCTGCATATCGTTGATCTGTGGCGCCCTTATCTATTGGGGAAATGCTTCCAAATTAAGACAAACCATCAAATCCTCAAGTATTTTCTGAAACAAAACATTTCCTCCCTGGAGCAACAAAAATGGGTGACTAAGATCTTTGGGTATGATTATGAGATCATTTACAGGAAAGGTAAAGACAATGTGGTTGCGGATGCACTTTCCCAAAAAATATGAAGATGACAAATCCCTTTTTTCTCTTTCCTTAATTGTACCAAATTGGCTCCAAGTCGTTCGCCAGGAATGGCTACACTATCCCAAAAGTTTGCATTTGATCCAAAAATTGTAGTCCAATGCTCCATATCCCCCAGGGTACTCTTGGCTCCATGAAGAGCTTCGATACAAAGGCTTCTTTTATTTAAGTAAACAATCAAAACTTAAATCCAAAGTACTTTCTGACCTTCATGCTATACCCACAACTGGGCACTTCGGGTTTACCAAAACCTATGATAGGGTTAAACGTTCTTTTTTTTGGGACGGTATGAAACAAGACATTTGTAATTTTGTCACTGAATCTGATGTGTGTCAACGCAACAAGGGTGAAACAGTCAAATCTTCAAACACACTACAACCGCTTCTGATTCCACTTGCTATTTGGAGGGGTATCTCTATGGATTTTATTACAGGCTTACCCAAATCGAGAAATAAATCAATCATCATGGTGGTTGTTGATTGCCTTTCCAAGTATGGTCATTTTTGTACTCTTCAACACCCATTTACAACATCCACAATGGCTCAACGTTTCATGGATCAGGTCTTCAAGATTCATGGCATGCCGCATTCTATTGTTTTTGATTGTGACCCACCTTCACCAACAATTTTTGGCAAGAACTATTCAAGCTACAAGGCACCCAATTGCATCTCAACAAAGCTTATCATCCCCAGACTGATGGTCAAACGAAAGTTGTCAACAAGTGTTTGGAAACATATTTGAGGTGTTTTTCCTCAGAAAATAAAAATCAATGGGCTCAATGGTTACCCATAGTTGAATGGTGGTACACCACTTCATAACATACAACTACACACATGACTCCTTTTGAAGCGGTATATGGACAAAATCCACCTTCAATTCTCTCATACATAGCTGGTGTCTTGAAGGTCCAGGTGGTTTACCAAACTCTCATAGTTTGAGAGGCTATACTCGGCACCCGCAAAGAGAATTTGGTCATGGCACATAATCACATTAAGCAACAAGCAGATCAAGGTCACTCTGAACGTCAATTTGCAGAAGGGGATCAAGTGTTTCTTTGACTGCAACCTTACAAGAACAATTTCGTCAAGGTCAAGCATTGTTAGAAGATAACACCCAAATTTTATGGTCCTTATACCGTTCTCAAGAATGTGGGACAAGTGGCCTATCAGTTAGATTTGCCCATTCATTCTAAGCTACATCTTGTTTTTCATGTCTCATGCTTAAAGAAGGTGATTGGAACTAAGTGCCAAATTCAAACCAACCTTCCTGATTTAGACGAAGAAGGATCCATTTGGATACAACCACAAGTTGTTTTGGACCAGCGTGAGCATCGCCTAGGTCAGAGAACCATCAAGGAAGTGTTAGTCCAGTGGACAGATACAACTCCAACCAATGACACTTGGGAACCAACTACCATTTTGCAGAAATTTCCACATCTCAAGCCTTGAGGACAAGGTTGTTTTTAAGGGGGAGGACATGTAAGGGTCCTAACCCGCACATAGGTAGAAAAATATATTCATATTTAATAAATTTCAACATTAATAATCCCTTGCAATAAAATAGAATAAGTTGAATGTAAGAATACCTAATAGAAGCTTCCACTTCTAGAAGGATCTTACTCTAGATGCTTCTTTTGATAGACATATTTAGTATAAATAGGAGTCAAGGGTATGAGAACCCTAGCTTGGATATTATTGTAATAGAGCTTTGCTCGACTGGAGGTCACCCCCTCGAAAAGGCATGTGAACATTTCTCTTAGAATCAAAGTGATATTTTTGTTGTTAATCTTATATCATTTCAATGTTATTGTGGTGATTGTTCTGGTTATATTGATGTTATTCTGCCATTTCTAGCATTTTATTTCTGTTCTGCATACTTTTATATCTGGTATATTACAACTTCTGTCCTGGAAGTCTACGAGATCTTTGCTTGATCTCTTTTCCTCATCATCACTAAGGCTTTTTCGAACCTCACGTTCACAAATGCAAACCTGATCCTCTTCTGTGTCACCAAGGTTTTCATCATACCTCTGCCACCTCCTCAACTCCTCGCACTACCTTATAGCAACTAATTGTTGGATAGGCCATTTTTCTCTCTACTTCATTGGCCACTCATACCACTAGCGTACCTTGCACTCTTGTTGCATATTCAACGCTAACCTGTCTATTTTTTATCTTATCTCGTTGAGATATTTATCCATCTCATATTTACTCTTCTACTGGTGGTCCTTACCTTGACCACATATATGGCCTTTAGTATCCATTTGTCTTTCTACCTTCTCTCCTGGCAAGTTTGATGTTCACTCTGCAACTGAGAGCATATCCAAATTCTCCTTCGCCTGAAATCTATAGACAAAAATTGGGCTCTGAAACCACTCTAACACCAATCTCCCATCAAAAGGGATGACTTGACCTCCTGGTCTAGGATTGTTCGAAAATACTGAGTCAAAGAGACTCATTAGATTCCTTACTGGATCCTAAAATCTCTACCACAAGTATTTCCTTTTATTTAGGTGTCATTTCTGTGGCACCTGCAAACCCTTTTTCATTGATGTGACCATGGATTCTGACCGTGGGATAAATCCCTTCACGACCCCACACTTCGGGACTTTCACAAGCGGTTTCCTCCTCCTTCCTGAATTTCGAATCGACTATTTCTTTTGGGACCAGATATACGGTCCACATTCTTTCGCGATCCACAGTTGTGATAGAATCACAAGCTCATACTTCATGAGTTATCACTCTTCTCCTTGAAAATATTCTAAGGCCCGAGTCCTCAAACTCTCGAATATGCTTCCACATGTCCCCTTGATGATGGACAATTTTGACTTCTTCAGAACTTCACGAATTCACAAGTCTTCTCTCTTGTGCACTTCCAAAGGGTTAAAGCCTGTGCACTTACCTCTAGATCCAATGGTTGTTGGTCCACGTGCTCATATCCGATGGATGGGATATGTTCCTATCCTCTGCGTGCTCCACCTATCTGGACGTGAGATTCAATGGCCCAGATATCTTCATATACATCTAATCTGATGGTAGTTGTCGCTCCTCCTCCTAATCTTGTGCTTTCTCCCGACTTGGAAGAATTTATAAGTGTCAAAGGCCTCGACCTTTTATCCTTCTGTGAGCCCGATGAATTTGGGTATCGTCCGTGTTTTCCCTCCTGAGCTTTGGCAACGTAATTTAACCTTAGCCCTAGCGCACACTTGTGATATGTGTGCAACCTTGCATTGTTTCTCCCTGAGCTTTCATATTTCTTAGTCTCTAAGGGACTCAACCCTTATGTGTCTTCTAAAAGAATTATGGTGCCCACCCGACACATTCTGCGCTCAACCTCTTGAGCTTACGAACTTGAAAACAAGTTCTCTCCACGCACACTCCTTGTGTTTTGAATAGCCTTAAGATGGCTGTCTTTCAACACCTTGTCTGAGTGTTGGCTTGGTGCACTCCTTGCACAGGTCTTCCTCCAAAGTATTCAACAACTCTTTATCAACCTCAAGCTTCAACTTATTGGACCTCAAAGGTCTTTGTCCCTTCTGTTCCTCGAAGGGATATAAGTTCTCTCTTGGAAAATTATGCTCAAACACTCCTTGTTGATCTTACAGAGTGTTCAATAACTCTTTGAGTGTCTCTCCTTGACACTTCTATTCTCTCTGAACTCAAAAAAAAGTTCACTTTGTGCACGCTTGCACCTGCTTGATGCCTTCTGATAGAGCTCTACATAATCTTCAACAATTATGTTCTCTCATGTGTGCCTTATCTGCACAATGTTCCCTCCAGATTATTCAGTAACTCTAAGGATCCTTGGGTCTGCAAACTATCCTGGTGAGCCCTCCTGGCACGTTCTCCTCTGAACTCGATCCGAGATTCAGATGCACACTCTTTGCACTGGATACAAAGTTTCCAATTCTCTATTGTGCACTCCTTGCACAACCTAAAGAACCTAGAAACAATCCCAACAAACTCACAGATAGAGAATTATATCTATCCCTACAGATGGAATCTAACACATACATCTACAACATCAATGAAAACACAAATGACATTCATCAAATACACATATAAACACATAGAAACTCATATGCAAGAAAAACTTATCTTTTTGTATTAATCCCAGAATGTTTGTTTACAATGTGTATAGAAGCTCAGACTGCAACAGAGTCTCGGCTCTATATTCTCCTCTCAACTTCCTATATTCCTCTCTAACATGTTCTAATCCGTCCTTATGAAATTTGATACAAAGATCTTTTACAAAAGAGGGTATTCTCGAGCTCTCCCTCCATCTACCTACTCTCATTAATTACATTGAATTTACATTAAATGGCTCTCTAGTCTAGATCTGATCTAGATCTCTATCAACCTATCATCCATTAAAGGCAACACCAAATTTTGCCTGCAAAACAACATAGATTTGGCTCTTCCAGCCTTACAAAAAATTAATTGCATTAAATTACAATTTTAAAATTTCAAAACGAGGCAAAAATGAGACGGATGGCACCTCTCCCCTCCTTGAATGCACTTTGATGTGCTGGCTAGCTGGCACATTGTTGAGGTGGAGTGATTCTCCTGCATCAACCTGGGTGTGATATGATGAAAAAGAAACCATGTTGAGTGTCCTAGTGACAAAACCCATGTGGTTGAAGTTCAGTTGGAGATGTGGAAGTATATCAACCAACAATTTCAATTACTAGAAGTGAACTGGTGGTACCAAAAATGAATAGTGAAAATCTTCATTAGAATTATATGTTCTAGAAACCCAATCTAACTTACCAAAGACATAGGAAATCATAAACCTACACAACATTTACCTCATAGAGCTTGTTAAAGGCATTTGACTTAAAAAACATGAAAATATATGTTAATAGGGGAAATAACTAGGTATATGGATGAGGTAAGGATAGTCAAATAGGACAACTAACATGTATAAAATCTATCAAAAGAATTATCCAACATCTCCCATGCACCTTTGTGTTTTCATGTCCTCATGCACATAGATCCTTTGACAAGTCCAAAAAAATTGACAAAAATTCAGTGAGTTCATGGGTTTCTAGGGAATCCCAACAACATCAATCAAAATGTTGAGATTACCCCCTGATTTGGTCATCCTTTTACTAAATGATCTCTTCAATGGATGCGTAACAATGCGTTTTTTTTTGTTCCCTTGCTCAAGTACTTGCTTCATGGTTTTAGTTCCACATAATATTGGAAATCTTAGTAATGTTTTTTTTCATTGGAGCACACATCGATAGTAATCCTATTGGATCGTGTCTTAACCACTACATCTCCACATGCATGCTCAACATTAACATTTTTATTACTAAACCTAGCAATCAAATATGCTAGACATGTTTCTTATGGGAATTCGATCTTTCAATGCCATATAATCAATCTATTGCAAGGAACAATAAATCTTACACAAGTTGATGAAGAAGAGATGTCGAACATCCCGAATCCACATTTATATGAATTACCTTTTGAAATTTACCTCGATCTGGCAGTAAATTTGAACATATTTTATCATCAGATTTAGGTCCATCCCCTCTAGGATGATGAGAAGCATGGCTAACATAAACTATATCTCTAGAATAAATCATAAAAGAAACCCCATAACAACCAACAAAATGGAGAGAGTCTTGTAGTTTCTAAACCCAACATAGCAACAACTGTTACAATCACTTACATTAAAAAACAAGGACTGCCTTATTAGAAAGAAAAATACACAATAAAATATATAATGTAGAGGGGCCTCATGAAGGTGCATCATAAACTTTGGGATTTGGTTTCACTTCATATTCATGTATGCTTCATACAAAAATATAATTTGGCTCCCTTACACCAATGCTTGGACAACTTGTAGAGTTTCTTATTTTGAGCAAGGAGCCTCTCATTTTTTTTGTTGGGCTTTATGGATTTGGGATTTGAATTTCTCGTTATCTTCTTTTACATTTTTTTACAAAGTTTCATACCCGTGAATCTCTTCTTTGAGTCTTTTGATTTTCCTATTTTTATTCTTAAGCTTTGTGAATAAAGATGGGATAATAGAGCTTGTAGAAGTCATTGGTATAGTGGATGTTACCTATGGTTTATAATAATCATGGATTTCAATTTGATATGGGTCATATTCAAATGGTGGAGCATAAGCTAATTTTGATGGCAAAGACTGCATAGGATCTAGGGGTGTAGGCCTCATCTTCTTGGAATTACTAAAAACATCATAAATTTCCCTTATATCTCCCTCTTCATATTCTAAGTCTATAAGAGATTGCTTGGAAAAATTATTTTGTGGAGCAGGAATGATATTCTCAATGATTTTAGGTGTAGTTTTATTTTCCATACTTCTTGTGACTTTTCTAGGAAAAGAGATGAACAAACTATGCTTCTTGATTTTCTATGACTGTCGCATACTGTGGATTAAAGCCATTTCTTTTTAAGAAATCACCCCAATCATCATTTCTAAGATTCAATTATTCTTCAATCAATATTTTAATGAGATCATATTTAGAGAGGCTTCCTTGAGGGTTTGTAGGGTTTTTTTTAACATCTTAGACATCCTACATAAACTCTTCCACATATAGTAAGGAAAATTCAATTAGATACCAACTTAAAAATGAAGGAGAAATTTAATGTGGTATAGAAATGTGATAGCATAATTTCCCTCACATGTCAAATATTTTTTCAAGATGAACAAAAGTTTTTTCCACTCCTCTTTTATGCATGAATGAGATACTCCTTTTTTCCACTTGGCCTCCTGTTGCTCTGTTTTGAGAAATCGAGTAGATACATGTCTTTCTACGAGCTTGTTTTAAGCCATTTTTATCCTTCGAGGGAAAATCCAGTGGCTCATGCCACAATCTTCTCATTTACCTCGTTCTCCCATCAAAACCCTCTGCAATTTGAGATGTAACTTGATCATTGTAACCCTGAAATTTTGCAAAGAACAAATGCCACTTTGCAACCATGAACATAGCTCCGCATCCATTGTATTCAGGAATCCTTTCTAACACTTGAATTGAAATTGAATAATGTATTTCTACCATCATTTTTACACACGTGCAATGAAAAAGTATATAAAACCATATTATTTACACTCAGAACTACCAATTAGCAGGTTTGAATTCAGATGGTAGGGATATAATGCTTATAAAATTGAGTGGCTTGGAAATTTTGATGAGTTATGTAACTCATTTCAAATCCTTTACATTGATTTGAAACGATTATAATTCATGGTGATCACATCGATGCTATTATGTTTATATCATGGATTAATTGTGTATCACTGAATACTCGTGAAACTTAGGTTGGAATGCATTGCAATGTTTCAAAAAACGAGTATAGGAATCGTGGTTAAAACAATATTTAAAATAGAGTGCAAGCCTAAACCATATAATAATCAGATGGTAATAGGTGTAAGGTAGGAATATGGTGATGGGGTAAGCAATAAGATTAGTATTTGAAATTTTATAAAAACATAGGATGCAGATATAAAGGTAATAAGCTAGTCATAAGTATAAAACCAAGAAAATAATAAGATGGGAAAAAGAACAAGCTAAGAGAAGTTGTGTTCATTAGTGAATTTCCTCTATCGTTAACAAACTAGAAGGATGTTAAAAAAACGTTCTTACCTCAATTTTTTTGATTCATTCATACTTATATATGTGACTTTGGTTCTGAGCTATGTGCAGGAAAACTAGAGTATGAAGACCATTGCAAAAGATGACCATACCCAAAATTATGAAGACCAGTTATGGAAGAGATATGATGTGAATGTTTGGAACATCGAGGACTAATAAAATCTGTGTTTAAACTTGCAACAGGATTTTGGAACACTTGGATGCTGAGTACTCTAATGCTTTCTACCATCTAGACCTGTTCAAATGATGAAAGATACGAAAAATGCACCTACAGGTTTTCATGTACCCTCTATACAGTCCTTCTACTAGAAGGGCATAATTATTTGAAAAACCAATCCAATGTTGCTATTGAAGAAATTTGGGACTAATGAAGTAAATGTTGACGCTGATAGATATTTTGTTGATACTGTATTGAACAAAAATGACTGAAGCTTGACCTTTATACATGCTCACAAACTTAAAAATTATGGAAAGTTTGAAAATGATGGAAAATATGAACTCTATTTATTAGAACCAAACTCAGAATGAAGGATGAATGTTGAATAAAAACTCAAATTCTACTACTTTGAAGAACTGAAAAGGCTGCAAATTGTTGTTGATACCATTAAACCATATAGTCTTCACATATAACCCCTACTGGTACAATTCAATCTATGTGAATAAATTTACTTAGAGTTAAATATGGAAATAAATCATTAGATTAGCAACAAATAATCTAAATCGTTAACCAATGCGAGACAACTCACCATTGATGAAAATGAAACAATATTAACAACTTAACAAGAATTGTGACCTCAAAACAAGAACTCTAGCCCTTAAAACCCATATCTTTGCATTAAAAACCACAAAATTAACCCTCAAATCAAAAAGTGGTGCTACCGGTAGCACCCTTTTTTTAAGGTTAAAATTACAAATTTTTTTCAAGCATGGCCTAAAACATGCGTATAGTTTCTCAGAAAAAACCTTGAAATTTACACCTAAATCAAAGAATGCTGCTACCGATAGAAAAATGTATTTTCTAAACGTTAAAATAATACCTCATTTGAAACCTTATCCTAGTTTGGCAAGTACCATTGCAACCAAACCCTAAAAATTAACACTTTTGAAAGTGGTGTAAAAACGTATCACTGCTATAAACCAAATCGTAAAATCAACCCATAAATATTTACTTTTTTAAGGTTAGTTTATCACTACAACCACAAGATAATACATAATGGCATGAAAATATCATTGTTCCATATGTTAACATTCAACATAACTTCGAAATATTTTTTTATTTTAAATAAACGAGTCTATACAAATTACATTTAATGAAACATAAATGATTTTGTTACATTGTCCATATTCAAAAAAGAAGAGCTAAGAAATTTTGTTATATATTCTCCATAATCAAAGCATATAATTCATAAAACATAGAAATGATTCATAACTTCATGTAAGATCATATGTAATTGANGAAACATAAATGATTTTGTTACATTGTCCATATTCAAAAAAGAAGAGCTAAGAAATTTTGTTATATATTCTCCATAATCAAAGCATATAATTCATAAAACATAGAAATGATTCATAACTTCATGTAAGATCATATGTAATTGAGAACACTCATTTATGGTTACCATACAAACATCATATTGATAAAAAATACATAAAATGTTTCCTACACTTAATCAAATTCATCCATGGATTCTGACACACCATCAGAATCTACATTGTATTCATATGAATGACTGGATGAAGATGTATATGATCCATATTCTCCTCTATTATCAATGAGTGCACCATTTGAGTTTGCATGTATGCCCAACATTACAGATGTCAAAAGCCTCTTTGATCTATGACTAGGTTCAACAGAATCACATCTTGTAGTTATTTCTTGTGGAAGCAACCTCTTGATAATCTCTACGGTCCTGAAGCTAAGAGTTCCAATCTTTTTCAAATTGACGTCATAGAAAAGTATATCAACATCCCGTAATTTTAAGAGGTCAGTGCGACGACGAGTTATATTTTGACCCTTTATTTTTCTCTTTCTAATGTTTTGTTTCTCAACCAACATCTCTTGCATGTACACACCATTGAATGGGTGTGTACTTGTTGCATACCATTTAAATTCAACTGCTATAACATCTTCATTTTATTTATTGATCCTTATAACCTTTGTAATCTAGAATGGATAACCATGTGGATCTTCAGTCACTAATAATGTAAGAATGAAACCCTCGTTAATATCTTGTGTTGAACCCCTATAAAGATATTACATGGCTTCACATTGTGCACATGATCTTATAGAACCAATAAACATTTCTCTTTCCTCTACCTATGAAAATTCAATAGCATATTGATATTCCTTGTGTTCAACAATGTTCTTTCTTCAGATTCATTTGACCTATTTTGTGGCCAAATAAATGGAGTCTTCAAAAATGTATCTTCATTTGTTGAGTTTGAAATTATGTCACTTTGATCATTGAAAAAATAATCTCACCAAAGAGAATCAACAACATCAAAGTACTCATATGTATCTTTAATGGACATTTTTATTTCCTCCAAGCATTCGTAATAATATACATATCTATTACAACTTCGTGCATTATGGATTTCAAAAACTGATTGTAATAACATTAACTTTGATGCAAATATTGGACGATCTGGAATGAACTTAAAAAATGCCAAACCTGATGAAGGCCCCCATTCTACAATATTTGAATACTTCTTGCCCCATATAAGTGTTTTCCTATCAACTTTTCCAAAGTCACGAAACGCGAAATCCTGACTTGATTATAGCCATTGATCACAGGAAATATTTGGACCATCAATATGGCACCATCGTGATCTCAGATATCAGGAGAATGGAGGTGAACCAGCCCCCAAAGTCACGAAACATGAAATCACAACTTGATCACAGTCGTCGATTGAAGGAGGATCATGGACCGTAGATCTAATCATATCAGGAGTTCTTGATACACAAAATCCCGACTAGATTGAGAGTTGAGCTCGGGGTCATGATCGGAGGTCACATTGAGGGAAGATAAGGGAGGAGCTAGTACCCTCTAGGCTCCTGTCAGAGTTTCGGAGGTCGGGAAAATAGGGGTGATTCACATGTAAAGACCCGATGCACAAAATCATGAAACACCTTTTGGGTTAGGCTCGTGGTCACAACCAGTGGTCACGTGAGAGAATATTCCACCTTGTGCTTGTTCGCATGACGGAGTTTCTTGAAAAGGACCTATGGAGATTTATTGAAGATTCCAGCAGGGAATCGAGGAGCTGCTCAACTCGAAGAGTGAGAAGATCCAGAGACCGGGAGGTCAACAGAACTTGCTGAGGTGGGGCATTGCATCAACTTACTTCCTTATAATGATAATTGTTTTGGTACCATTATGAGATTCACAGTATGGAATGGTATTTATTAATGGGAAGAAATATCATTGGCTACTACACAATGAGAGATTCAAACCAATGTAATTAGTAGTTCATAATCAGATACATTAGACTCATATCAAGAAGTTGTACTCATAGTTAGTTTTGTACTAATCCATATCCAAGTAATGGAAATCAATGGAGCTCAACCTGTACAATGTGTGTAATAAGCTAATCACTATCATAAGTAGTACTAATACACTCTCTCTTTGTGATGGATAGGTGATCAGAATACTAGTAGTGATCCCATATTACTATTAGTTTAAAGAACATTAGTTTTTTGTTAATTGCATTATGAGTATTGCTTATTTTGTGCTATTACATATGGTATAAGTAGTAACATGTAGATATCGAGCTTAAAGTAGAGCTTACTTCATAGTTACCCAACATGTCATGGTTCCAAAAACTGTAAGTAAGCATATGGTGTTAGTTATGTGATTACCTTTATCTAAAGAAGAATGTGATTATGGTGTTAGTAAGCATGTATAATTCCTAGGAAATATATTTGTTACTAGTGCTAATGTAGGACTTATATCTTGAACTAGTGGAATTATAACTAGCTAGGATGCTACTTAGTCAACTTCTAGAGCCTTACCTAGAGATCAAATTGACACGACCACCTAACCATTTCAAGATTGTTATTCACCTTGGCCTCAAGATCTATAATAGTAAGCATAGATAAGTCCATTAAAATATTGTACTAGACATTTTTACATAATTAGTGATGGAGTGGCTTAGTGATAGAATTATACTTGATCATCTTCAACATGCCATAATGTCCTTGACAGGGCCCGACCTTGTCCATGTACATACATAGGCCCAAATTTGGGCATGTCCCTGCACATGGACATGGAAATATTTGGCCTTGTCCATGTACAAGGATAAGCCCAAATCATTTAATGCCCAAATAATTCACTATTTAATACTTGTCCACATGAATTTGGCACAAAACGATTTTATTACATTTAATATTAAGAGAGAACAATAAGTATAGTAGAAAACATTATTGTAGGTGTGCCAACTAATATAACAACAACAAATATATTCATTGGAATTGATGATAGACATGTTAAATATGTTACAATGGAAGTAAAAATTAGGAAAAGAAAATTGATCTATACTTTATTGTTGGCGTGCAATACCCTTGTTGTAGGTGTCCAAGAATATGCAAGAATAAATGTGTTGGAATGGTCCCTTTTTAGATAGCCTCTAAACACACTTGTGAGGCCTTTGTACAAACAATGATATCTAAACTGATGCACAATTACATGAGGTATTTCATTCATTAATAAACAATTTACAAACAATCTTTATATATCATTATATGGTTGTTATGGCACCCAAGATGAAGGTTATATGTGTGTTATTTTCAATGTATAACATGAGAAAGATCCTCCCAGCAACTGCATAGTCTGAAATACCAGTTGTTGTTAATCCAACCAATAGATTTGCAATGTGACAATGCATATCAATGTCCCTTTTGTTTTATAATATGATGATTTAGGTGTTGTCCTTGGCATTCAAAGGTCCTTCTAGTCTACATGTTGAACCTTGCCTCTCTTTCTTTTAAATTTGGAGTTGAAATGATGAATTTGTGGCTGAGAAAATAATGTTACCAGTGAAAAACCCATAGTTTGTTGATAAGAGAGGGATGACCCCCACAAACCCATGGGATGCTGAGAAAAGAGAGATACAAACTATTTATAGGTGGTTTGACGTCCTTCTTTAACCCCCATAACTTGTAAATTCGGGCCTATCCTTGTACATGGACAGGGTTGAATATGGCCCTGTCCATGTACATGGACATGCTCGAACCTCCTATAAATTAATAATTTATGAACACAATAAGATGTAGACACAATAGAGTAAAAACACAAGCGCAAAAACACCTAGAAAATATAATATAGAGAAGTAGAGGTATCATATGTTTTCCGGATGGGATGACAGGGCCGAATTTGATATGTCCATGTTCAAGGACATGCTTGTATTCAAACCTGTCCCTGGACATGGTTAGGGAATTTTTTGGCCTTGTCCATGTATAGGGATAGGCCCAAACCTCGTATAAATTAATAATTTTTGAACACAATAGGATGCAGACACAATAAA
The DNA here is from genome assembly GCA_010110895.2 of Picea sitchensis. Lineage (NCBI taxonomy): Eukaryota > Viridiplantae > Streptophyta > Pinopsida > Pinales > Pinaceae > Picea > Picea sitchensis. The sequence goes on along the minus strand of SNQJ01S0045160.1, from coordinate 82,326 downwards.
GTAAAAACAAACACGCAACAACACCTAGACCATATCGGGCACAGATAAGTAGAGGTATGATATGTTATCAAATGGGATGACAGATCCAAATTCAGACTTGTCCATGTACAAGGATGGGATTTAATTCGAGCTTGTCCCATTATTGAAGAACAAAAAATGTATAAACTAAATAACATCCAAAGAAGAGCATGATCACATTATCGATCTTCCTTTGGTTTTTTGGTTTATTTTGTTTTTTGTTAAGTACCAAGTTGAGATAATGTGTGATTTTTGTCTCTCTCGGGATGGTCCATGAGACCTAGGAGTAGTTAACAAGAACATGATCGCATTATTGATATTCCTTGTATGCTGGGATGATAAAAGATTATAAGTAAATATCATGAGAATCATGTGGACATTTTTCCATTCAAGATGAACTTAATTGTTGACTTTGTCTTGAAATCACCCTTGTTTGAATTACGTTCCCTTTAATTGTTGTGTGGGTTTCTGTTTTTTTTCTTTACCTAAAGAAAGTTAGACTTCTTGACTTTGGAAGAATTTAATTGTTGACTTTGTGTTGAAACCACCCTTGCTTGAATTATGCCCCCCTTAATTGTTGTGTGGGTTTTTGGTTTTGTTCTTTACTTTTTCCTAAAGAAAGTTAGTTGTCTTGACTTTGGATCCCTTCTCTTGACTTATTTGATTATTTAATTGTGTGGCTACGACCCCTCTTCTCGGTCTTTTCCATCTTGCTCGAGATTTCTTCTTGGTTATTGTTTGGGGCTTCTGGTTCTACTTGTTGGTGTCACCCTCCTCATTTTTTTGTTGGTGTAGTCCTCTTTATCTCCTTGATAATTGCACCTTGAGTATGTTGTCTTTATCTTCTATTGTTGGTGCCACATCTGTATGTTGTTGGTTAATCTATTGATATTTTACCCTAAAAGTTATCCTTGGCAATTTGTTCCATGTGTCATGATGAGATCTGCCACGAGGGTTTGATCAATGATCACATGAATATTTTTATGAGAATATATATAAGAGGTTAGTAACAACATGTAGCATGTGATATTTTTTCTTATTTTAGTTTTAAGTAAATGTTTTGTCAATGATTGTTTTTGTTAATGATTATAAAAATTATAGTTGTTCTAGTTTTTTCAATATATGTTCTTAAATGCTTGTGTTATAAATTTAGTATTTCCATTTAATGTTTCTATAACTTACGAAATTTCATATTCATTAATTTCCAAATGATAGATATCGAGGCGAGATGTCGAGACAAGAATCTCCAAACATTAGTCGCAAACACTCTAGGCTATCCCAAGAAGGAAGAAGAGGAACCCCTTCTTCGACTGAGACTCTGAGTGACCAATGACAATCTCATAAGAGGAGATTATCAAATGAGTCTGTGAATAGATAAACTCAAGAATGTGCTAAAACAAGTGCTATGGATGCAACCTTCTTATATAGGTTGCACATTGATACTCCTACACCTGAGAATGTAGGGAATACACTAGGACAAGAAAATATTTTTTCTAATTTTCTTTGATTTTCTTTATTTTTGTTGTATTTTGGTGTATTTATATTTATGTCAAGCTAAATGTTGAAATTACTTTCAAATGTCTTTGCAGACAATAAGTTTAATGCGAGGGAAGACAATGAAAGAGAGAGTGGGTATCACAAATATTCTAATGTTGGTGAAGAGGGTGAAGGTGGATTTAGGAGGTGATGTTATCAAGAAACAAAAGATTACACGCCTACGTCAACCTATCCTTTGGATGCTGGTGATGATATTCCCTAGGAAAGGATTCTTGAAGCAATGAACCTTAAGCGATGCTCAGGTGTTAAAAGTAGGTTGGAAAATGATTTGAGGATCTTGGATCTCCCTCAGGAGAGTAAACAAATCTTGTTGATTGTTTTCCATTCATTGCAAGACTATATGGATGCATATCAAAATATGGGGCCAACCACTGAAAGTTTTATCGATTTGACGATGCGGAAAAAGTTAGAGGTGATGGGACTTGATAAATAGGATGTAGTAAAAAATCAAGTTTCAAAAGAAAAATGAATTTTGATGTCCAATTTCGAAGATGGGCCAAAGCAAAAGATGTTGAAGGTGCAATATTTTAAGCACCCCAACATAGCAAGACATTTGTATAACAGAGTTTTGAAAGAATATGAGAAATTTCCATGGAATGATGAGGTTCCACATTATTTTGCTAGACACTTTTATGCATATGTTTTCATGGACATGCATCCTGATTATACTAGTCTATCATCTGATTATTATGGGGTTGGTAAATGACTGAAATATGATCGAAAATGGGCATATCGAAATGTGACATTGCAGAGGCCTTCACAACCTTTAGTATCTCTCCCAACAGAGGAATTTTCCTTACATTCAGAGTTCTGAGCTTCAGCAGAGATGGAAAAGAGGCTAGGAATGCAATCAAAGAAAATGTGGAATCATTTTTTTATGGTGTTGATGTTGGTTTGAACCGTCAGCGAGCGAAAGCCAATTCTCGAGCCATTTTTGTTTATAAAACAGATGATGAGTTAGATACCATGTCAGTAGAAGATCCTAAGGAGTATGCAAAATTTTGTCATAATGGTTGGAAGGAGGTCATTCAGAATGATGAACTGAACATCGGATTGGTACGTGGTCTAGTTAGTAATTTTTTGATGCATTTGAGGATATTTTACTTCTAGTTCTAGATCTAGATACATATCATTATATCTATATAAATAATTGAGTTGTTCTTGTCATTAATTGCAGTTTGGAAATATGTTAAATGAATCTCCAGTTAATAGGGGGCTTGATTCCACAAGTTTAAATTTGGATGGGTTGAATCATGTATGTGTTTTCTAATATCCACAGATGAACACTTTAGTTTTCCAATTTCCAATCTTTTGAATAAGATAAACAACATGACATTTCTAATTTTATATAAATGTGAACACATTGAATCCTAGATTTAGTTCTTAGTTTTGTTATTCACAGATCCCTATTCCATCTCCTACTACTTGGGAAAGCTTGTCTCAATTCTCATTGGGAGAGTTTGAAGAGGGTGGGAGTTCACGTGTATAATTGCATGTTGAAAACAAATTTAGTTATATATTAAAATTGCACATTGTCATTTAAATTATTAATTTAAAAGAAGAATGTCTAAAACAACATTTAATTTATTGAATCATAGGTTGGCACATCATAGGAATTACATGTTTCAAAATTTAAAATTACAATTTAATGTGTTAAAATCATTTAAATTTAATTTTCAAATTTTCAAATTTGAAATGTGTTATATAGGGCAATGTGGAGAAGAGAGTGTGGAAGATTGGGATTGAGGAGGAAGCATCCATACCTGGGAAGGATGTGTCTATTCACGATGATTCATAAATGTATGTTCATTGCACATTAGTGAGTTTTAATTTTCTTTTATGTTGGGATTTTATATAAAAGTGTTCAAGCTTATTTTTGTTGAATAATCTTATATTTGTAACTTTTTAAAAAAAAAAATTTACTCAAATTTTTAGTTTAGTCTTTCCTATTCATAGGATTACTAAACTAGTGTCTATATAACTTTTCAATGATTTGATCAATTATTTTGAAATATATAGAACCCCTATATAAGCTTATAATTGTCTTAAATGGTACATTCAAGATTATTTATGTTTAGATTATGATGAAGACTTAATTTTGAACTTGAACATTTGATTATTTGAGAACAAACTCTATCCCACATCATAAAAGGGGAAGTTTCTAAATTTTCTTTGATTGCATTCATTGCCTTCTTGTCCAAGAATGGCATAGTATGGACATTTTTGTTTTCTTCAATTGCATTCCTTTCATTCTTCTATTGTTGGTGCCACATATGTATGTTGTTGGTTAGTCTATTGATATTTTACCCTAAAAGTTCTCCTTGGTAATTTGTTCCATGTGTCATGATGAGATTTGCCACGAGGGTTTGATCAATCATTCCTTGAAGATTTTTATGAGAATGTATCTAAGAGGATAGTAACAACATGTATCATGTGATATTGTTTATTGTTTTAGTTTTAAGTAAATGTTTTGTCAATGATTATAAAAAATATAGTTGTTATATTTTTTTCAATATATGTTCTTAAATGTTGGTGTTATAAATTTAGTATTTACATCTAATGTTTCTATAACTTATGAAATTTCATATTCATTAATTTCAAAAAGATAGATATTGAGGCGAGATGTCGATACAAGAGTCTCCAAACATTAGTTGCAAACACTCTAGGCTATCCCAAGAAGGAAAAAAAGGAACCCCTTCTTCAACTGAGACATTGAGTGACCAACGAAAATCTCGTTAGAAGAGATTATCAAATGAATATGTGAATAGATAAACTTGACAATGTGCTCAAACAAGTGCTATGGTTGCAAATTTCCTAGATAGGTTGCACATTTATACTCCTACACATGAGAATGTAGAGAATACATCAGGACAAGAATATATTTTTGGTAATTTTTTTTTATTTTGTTTATTTTTGTTGTATTTTTGTGTATTTATATTTATGTCAAGTTAAATGTTGAAATTACTTTTAAATGTCTATGTAGACAATGAGATTAATGCGATGGAAGAAAATGAAAGAAATAGTGGGTGTCACACAGATTCTAATGTTGGTGAAGAGGGTGAAGGTGGATTTAGGAGGCGACGTTATCAAGAAACAAAAGATCATGACTACGTAAACCTATCCTTCAGATGCTGGTGATGAGATTCCCTGGGAAGGGATTTTTGAAGCAATGACCCTTGAGCAATGCTTAGGTGTTAAAATTAGGTTGGAAAATTATTTGAGTATCTTGGATCTCCCTTGGGAGAGTAAACAAAGCTTGCAGATTTTTTTGCATTCATCGCAAAACTATATGGATGCATATCAAAAGATGGGGCCAACCACTGAAAGTTTTATCGATTTGATGAGGCAGCAAAAGTCAGAGGTGATGGGCCCTGATAAATGAGATGTAGTAAAAAATAAAGTTTCAAAAGAAAAATGAATTTTAATGTTCAATTATAAAGATGGGCCAAAGTGAAAGATGTTGAAGGTGCAATATTTTAAGCACCTTAAGATAGCAAGACATCTGTATAACAGATTTTTGATAGTATATGAGAAATTTCTGTGGAATGATGAGGTTCCACATTATTTTTCTACACACTTTTATGCAGAGTTTTTCATGGACATGCACCCTGATTATAATAGTCTACCATCCGATTATTATGGGGTTGGTAAAACATTGAAATATGTTCGAAAATGGGCATATCAAAATGTGACATTGCAGAGGCCTCCGTGACCTTTAGTATTTCTCCCAAAAGGGGCGTTTTCTTCACATTCAGAGTTGTGAGCTTCATTAGAGGTTGGAAAAGAGGCTAGGAATGCAATCGAGGAAAATGTAGAATCATTTTTTTATGGTGTTGATGTTGGTTTGAACCGTCAGCGAGAGAAAGCCAATTCTTGGGCCATTTTTGTTTATAAAACAGAAGATGAGTTAGATACCATGTCAGTAGAAGATCTTAAGGAGTATGAATTTTTTTTTCGTAATGGTTGGAAGGAGGTCATTCAGAATGATGAACCAAACAACAGATTGGTATGTGTTCTAGTTAGTAAAATTTTTACGCATTTGAGGGTAGTTTACTTCTAATTCTAGATCTACATACATATCATTATATCTATATAATTAATTGAGTTGTTATGTCATTAATTGAAGATTGAAAATATGTTAAATGAATCTCTAGTTAATAGGGAACTTGATTCCACAAGTTTAAATTTGGATGGGTTGAATCATGTATGTGTTTTCTAATATCCACAGATGAGCACTTTAGTTTTCCAATTTCCAATCTTTTGAATAAGATAAACAACATTACATTTATAATTTTGTATAATTGTGAACACATTGAATCCTAGATTTAGTTCTTATTTCTGTTGTTCACAGATCCCTATTCCATTTCCTGCTACTTGGGTAGGATGTCTCAATTATCATTGGGAGAGTTTGAAGAGAGTGAGAGTTCACAAGTATGATTGCATGTTGAAAACAAATTTAGTTATATATTGAAATTGAAAATTTTCATTTTAATTATTAATTTAAAATAAGAATGTCTTAAACAACATTTAATTTATTGAATCATAGGTTGGCACATCATAGTCATTACATGTTTCAAAATTTAAAAATACAATTTAATGTGTTAAAATCATTTAAATTTACTTTTGAACTTTTCAATTTTGAAATGTGTTATATAGGGAAATGTGGAGAAGAGATTACCTAAGAGTGTGCTTGAACAAAATGTGGAGAAGAGAGTGCGAAAGATTGGGATTGAGGAGAAAGAATCCATACCTGGGAAGGATGTGTCTATTCATGATAATTCATAAATGTATGTTCATTTCACATTAGTGAGTTTTAATTTTCTTTTATGTTGGGATTTTATATAAAAGTGTTCAAGCTTATTTTTGTTGAATAAACTTATATTTTTTACTTTTTTTAAATTTTTGTTTCTCAAATTTTTAGTTTAGTATTTCCTATTCATAGGGTTACTAAACTAGTGTCTATATAACTTATCAACGCTTTGATCAATTATTTTGAAATATATAGAACCCCTATATCTTATCATTGTATTAAATGGTACATTCAAGTTTATTTGTGTTTATATCATGATGAAGACCTAATTTTGAACTTGAACATTTGATTATTTGAGAACAAACTCTATCCCACATCAGGAAATTTGAAGTTTCTAAATTTTCTTCAATTGCATTCCTTACCTTCTTGTCCAAGAATGGCGTAGTATGGACATTTTTGTTTTCTGCATACAATGAAGTAAATTCCTTCTTGCCAAGGTATTGTCAAACTCTTAACTAAGTTGGTTACTAACCACAAAAACCAACATTCAAGTAGATTTACAAATAAGCTATGTACGTGCATGATCTCACTTATGTTTAGATTATGACAAAGACATATTTCAAAGATCATTTGATTATATGTAATATGAATACATCCCATACATGAAAGATTTAAATAGTTTTTTAAGAATGACTTAATATATGTGTAGGCCTAAAGGGGTTGGATCCAATGGTGGAAAGCGAGGAGTTTTTCACCGTTGGGCAAGGTTCAATTCTCGTGAGGGCTTTAACTGGAGCCATGGGGACACCTTGAGGTAGTGGTCGAATGTGTGGTTGCACCCAGAGATAATATAATAAATGGTATCGTGACCCGTGCACACATAAGTGGATCAAAGCCCACCCCCATTCTCTTCAACTTAAATTCCCCAAGGTGTAGGACAGTCGGTGACGGAGTGTGTTGTTAAGCCACTCCATGTTGAAAAGTCACTGGTTTGAAACCTGCGGGGACAAAAAAATCCAACCATGTTAAGGGCTGGTACGGCTCAGGCCGGGTGCGATCCCTGGGTGATTTTGATGGCTTAGATGCCCCTGAGTCACTGTTTCTCAAGCCAAAGTTTAATCCCAATGCCAAGAAGGTCCGGACCAATTAACAAACAAAAAAAAATATATATGTGCAGATTTGTGTTTTCTTCATGTGCATGAAAGATTATATAAGAACATATATTCCACTGTAGAAAGAGGAGATAAATATTTTCTAGAACTCACATATACTATATGTGAGCTATGTCACATATAGTATATGCGAGCTTGATCACATATAATTTCAAAGAGAATTTGATTATATGTAATATGAATACATCCCAAAGATGAAAGATTTAAATGGTTTTTGAAGAATGACTTAATATATGTGCAGATTTGTGTTTTCTTCATGTACATGAAATATTATATGAGAACATTTATTTCCACCACAAAAAGAGGAGATAAGTATTTTCTGGAAGAAAGGTTTTTAAAATGGAGATTTGTGAACTTTCATAGATATAAGTAATTTCTTGGAAGAATGGATTAATATGGAGATTTATGAGTCCTTTAATTTGAAAGGGAATTTGAGAGAATTTGATTATATGAGAACATCTATTCTACTGTAGAAGAGGAGAGAAGTATTTTATTGTTGAGAAGATTAGTATTTTACTGCTGAGTAAATAAGATCACTTGGGATGAGAATTTCACCTGAAGGATTTGGACTTTATCAACAAGGAGATAAGCATTTTATTGGAAGAATGACTTAACATGGAGATTTGTGAACTTTCTGCATAAACAGTTCTATATTTATTTTCAGATTATTATCTAACTCTGAATGCAAAAATTGGTTAACAAGAACACAAATTTTCTCTTTAAATTTTTTAAGATTTCAGAAAAGATTTTAGATGAGATTTTACAAATTGTTTAAATCATGTATGTTTAATGTGGAGAGTAACTATTTTTAAAGTTTTAGAACTTTGTGATGGAAATTTGGTTTAAAAAAAGTGCAAAAAAAGTGTAATAAAAAGAGAGGAAAAATCTTAAATATTTTTAACTGTGGTTGGGTATGTTATTATTTCTTATTGTTTATTTAATATTTAGTTAAAGTATATATGCTAATATATGTTATTTGTTTTTATTATTATTGTTTTTTATTGTTACAGATGCTTAAATTATATTTGGTCAAAAATTTGTTTACATTATATTTGGTGGAAAATGTGTTTACATTATATTTGGTGGAAATGAGTATGTTGGTGTTATAGGGAGATTTGTCTCACCATTGTTATCATTCACAGAGGGCATTTTTCCATTTCCCTATGCAGACTTGTCATCCCTTTTTGATGAATCCAAAGCTAAAAATACATATTTTTCCACATACACGCGCCCTATCTACTATAAAGCTAAAAATACATATTTTTCCACATACACGCGCCCTATCTACTATACATAATGCGTATACGTAGGCTACTCCACTACAGCCCACGTACATCAGGATTTGTGCCATAAAATACAAAAATTAAGTTGGGTTTCCATGTCAGGACAATCGATCTCTGATCCTTGGCATTCCATATACTGGAAATGTTCTGACTCGGCCCTTCAGTTTCTTTTTGAAGGTTATAAGAGCACAATTCCGAGATATGGAAAAAATGAGAAAACATTCAAATTTGAGAGAAAATTTACGCTGGAGAAATTACATCATATTGAGTTTGCATCCCTTTGTCCCTCAAGTCTGAACATAGTGTTCATCCCCCAAGATCTTTCCCTATTGTTGAGAGAACCTCATTGTCACTTTTCTATGAGCTTGCCTTTGGTGGAGGATTGAAGTGGTGGAGACCTAGTTGGAAGGAACATGGTTTCTTGGCTCCGAACCGTGATGACATAGAAGTCTGTAATGTTATCACTTCTACTGATCATTTATTAATAGAAATACTCCTTTCTTGTCCTATTGGTATCATGAATATATATGATTATTATCCATGGGCATGTTTGTAATGTTTATTGATGAATTATGCTATCTAATGTGTTAACCTTTTATATTATCACCATATGCTTTCTCTACTTGCTTGTTGAGAACTTGTCACAGGTATAAAATTTTGAGTCGAAGTGCTCAACGGTGGACATATTCAAATGGTGGAACGAGGTAGGCTTCTTTCTTATCTCACTTGCACATTGGTTTATATAGCATATGTTGGAATTGAGTAGATTTCTGCAGTCATACATGTCTTTTGTGGTTTACCCTAGCCATAGAGAGTTTTTCCCTTGTAATAGAATTGGCGACTCCATTGGGGAGAGATCTTATTTCTAAGGGTTGAAGTACTTTTTCTCCTTGCATTTCTCTTTTTCCTTTTTGTTTCTTATCGTACCACTACTTAATAGATTTTGTTCACTCTGGGTCTGAGTCTTTAGCCCTTTTTCCCTTTCTTGGCCTTGTTTTAAAGCTTGTATGTGCCTTTTTCCTTGACAGTCGCATACACACGCATGTTGTCTCATTGCAAGTTGTGTATATATGCACTTGTTTCCTGAACAGTCACACATACCACTTTTCCTACCATTTTTCCTTACTGGTTTGCTTGGTTTTGTGATTGTTGGGTGGGATTGCATAGTTGTTGAGCCTTCTTAGGTCTCTGTAGTGCCTGTTAAGATTCTCTGGGTTGACAGGAAACCTATTTGGAGTTGAATTTTTGGGCGGAGTCTTTCTCATTGTTTTTCATTTTTTATTTGTCCTTGAACTCTAGGTTGTTTGCTTGGCTTCTTGCTATTCTTCTTGAGTTATTCTATTTATACACAGTAGAATTTATATATCAGGTTGCTTATCAGTCCATGCATTTTCTTTTTGGTATATTGAAAAAAAAAAAAAAATAGGCATTTTACATTTCTTGGCATTTTTGTCTTCTGAATACTTATCATTAGCTTAGTGCATTTAGTGAAACATTGATTTTTACTTCTGAATTGCAGAGTTGAAATTGAAATTGTACTTTTTTTTATACGCATATCATTTATTGAAACGTTAAAATTAGACTTTGCATTATTTTTATATTTATTTTCTTGTAGAGTCATAATATCATGAGTTTCACTTCCATACCCTTTTGAGTAATCACGGCCAATATATTTTATGCTTTAAACTAAAATTGATTAGTCACGATCTTATTTTTTAGGGTGCACAAACTAGTCTAGGATTTAGTGCCTTGGAATAGTATTTTGTGAGTAACTTCTCCAAGGCAATTAAATCAACATATGTGTCCGAGATAGGGCGTTGAGAATTCCATTGTATAATTGGTAAGATCAAGAGGATTTTCTCACACTAGAGTTAATCACGAGGTCACACAAAGTTAGTTGAAGGGATAAACCCCATATACTCGCTTGGCATCAGAGATATTTCTGTGGATTTATTTGAATTTGGGGATCTTTCTATTACCCATACCTCTATGAAAGGCGGTGCTTTCAAGGTTTAGGGCTTTGCTACCCTGCCCATACAATAATACAAACTTACGATTTCTCACATGTGCATCAGTTATGCAGTGGTTTATTAGTTCCTTGACTTAGGTATCTCATAGGTTACTTGCAGGGGTTATTTTGCTTGTATCCTGGGTTAGATAGGGGATGGACAACACAGAGCCTTTATGGAAGATTACCTCTCTGAGGGTATCTAACCGATGAGTTCTTAATCCCACATGGGCCCCTATAACTGATTCAGTTACCTCTGAACTTTAGCAAGGAGTCTCATGTCCCTCTTGGATGAGACATACCTTCTTTAGTGAGGGAGGCCACTCAACCACTTTAGCATGTTTCCATGCATATTGGCCATTTGACTGTTGATATGTTCTTTGACTACTAGTTGGCCTTAGGATTTTATTTTTTATTTTGTAGAGTCATAATCCATTGTGGAGTTGGAACAACATCCCCTCCATCCTCGTCGATTGTTACAGTTATCACCGGATTTCGAGTTCTTTCCTTCTAAAAGATGTAGATTTATTAGGCGTGGTACACAAAAAACCACCTTTAGAATTGTAGTTCCATAAGGATCAGTACTGAATCTAGTCTCCATAAAACTGGGAGTTCTTCGACACCCATACCCACTATAGTTAATGGCACCCCTTCGACTCCTGCAACCACTACAGTTGCAGTGCCAAAGGCACATATTGGTACTATGGCTTGGCATGTAGTTAATTATTGATCTCTTGCCTCAAACCCTTTTGGGGGTATTGGTCATTTCTCAGGTTACAATGTTCAGTCCATCCCTATGGATTCTAATCCATTTTATTATGGTATGCCTAACTTCACTTCGCAGTTTTCGACTGCCATCCCAATTATTGGCCATAACGCTAGCATTGGACTTGGGGGCACTACACCTCCTTACACTCCATTTCTGTTTGGAGGTTCTCATATCCCTCAAATGAATCCTAATATAGGAAGTGTCACTTATCTCAACCCCGGGTCTAATCCTTTTATGGCTGGATGGAACAACTAACCTGGAGGACAAGTTTCGTCCTATATCCCTACCTCCTCGTTGTTGATTCCAAGAAATACTTTTGTTATGATGAATCCACTTCAATCCTCTGGGTTCCCTCTTGAAGGAGGTCATTCTTTCCCTTTGAGAAACCCCCAACCTGGATCCAATCTGGTTGGGGGGGATTTTCATAACCCCCAACCTGTATCTTACTCCGTTGGGGGCAATTTTTATAATCCTCAACAAAACATTCCTACTGGAATGGTACCCAACCCAATTTATATGAATTATCCTAGAAGAGGGCCTTATAATTCTGGACAGGGCTATGGTTCTTACCATAATCCTGGATGGAATGCAGTTCCACACGCACAATCTTTTGTGGGAGGTTGGGGCCAGATGTCGCAATCCCGTTTCCCTTTTTTGGGCACGCTTAATCTTCCATATTTGGCTAAGTTAATGAATGACCCGGTGAGTCATGATCCCACATGGCCCCCCATCCCCACCAAACTTCCTTCGAACATCCCAAAGTTTGAAGGAAAGAATGGAGAGGACCCTAGTGATCATGTCACTACCTTTCATTTTTGGTGCTCATCAAATTCTCTTAACGACGATTCTATTAGATTACGATTGTTTCAACACACTCTCATTGGAGTTGTAGCGCAGTGGGATATTGAGCTACTTAGGGGGGACATATGGGTCATTTAATCATTTGGTGATGGTATTTCTTAACCACTTTCAGTTACCCATTCGTTATGATGTTGTCCTCAAAAAAATTTTGACTTTACGCCAGGACACCACCACTCTTATCTTGGATCATATCCAAGAGTGGCATAAACGAAAGAGGTTGATTAAGACTCCTATACCCCCAACCTTTCTTTTAGAATGACTCCTTAAGTCTTTGAACCCTCCTATCTTGAAGGACGTTGCTACTTTTTGGGTCACCACTGAGGAGGAAGCTATGTTTAGAGCCCAAAAGTTAGATTTGATGTATGCTTAGTCTCGGATGTTATATCACCTTCTTCCAGAAGCACCAGGGTCAAGTTACGATCCTAGGAAAAACCCTGTATCTCATGCTGATGGCATTGTAGGTTCCTCCAATGTAAATTACACAGACTTGGTGACGAGCCACTTGAATACTTTTTCTCTAAACCAGTCTGCTAGAGGACCAGCTTCGTCTGTGTCTTCCAATCCCACTCAGTCGGTGGATATACATTCTGTGAAACCGTCGAAAAAACTAAATGGTGACCAACAACTAGGAGGGAATAAAAGGAAAGATCAAAATAATCGTAACGGTGGGAAAAATGGTAATAAACCCAAAGACAAAGATAATAATGGGAAACCGAATGATAATGTTGGAGAGGGAAAGAAATAAAAACGTAAGGTGAAGTTTCCTTGTAAACTTTGTATCGATGACCACCTTACGCATTTATGCCCCAAACTCGTGGAGGTTGAGAGGATTTTGAATCTATCGATCGTTGTGCTAACGAATCCATTCCCACATAACCATCACTTAGGCTTGATCTCTTCTAACGTCGAAAATGTGTCTGGTGGGAGTCAAAACCCACCACCGCAAGATGGAGACCATGTATGTATCAATATGGTCGATGATAAAATCGATGTAGCCACTCGATATTGAGATTATAGCTCTTCGTAAGCTAACTCTAGTCTAGAATATCCCCCTCCTCCTCCAGAGACGAACTTATAGATTGAGAAACCAGAGCCATTGCCTCATATTTCGAAAGGAGTACTTAAGTGCTCTACCCACAATCCTAACGCTAGAGCCGCCCAGAACTACTCTATTGTTGAGGATCTGGGCCAAACCCCTTGTGCAATGTCAGCTTTGGAGGTACTCCAGACATGTCCTTCACAGAGGAATGCCTTACTCTATTCTTTAGGATCTCTAGAGCCCAGTGGATAAAAAATTATCAAGTTTGATGTCACAGATGTGAAGCCTCACTTACCTTACCATGTGGACTTCCAAATTCACATGGAGTATTCCAAGTATACCATCAAATGTGTGGTTGTTGATGAAGGTGTTGTCACCTGTTGGGGCTCATAAATATCATATTTTCATCCATCTTTCCCTTCATCACTCTTTACATTTCATCGCCCCATTAACCTTTCACG